>JAZGLO010006607.1:180000-183105 GCA_036873155.1 Biomphalaria sudanica | reverse complement strand
AGTTGATATAGAAACACAATAGTACTTGAGAGTTGATGTAGAAACACAATAGTACTTGAGAGTTGATATAGAAACACAATAGTACTTGAGAGTTGATGTAGAAACACAATAGTACTTGAGAGTTGATATAGAAACACAATAGTACTTGAGAGTTGATGTAGAAACACAATAGTACTTGAGAGTTGATATAGAAACACAATAGTACTTGAGAGTTGATGTAGAAACACAATAGTACTTGAGAGTTGATGTAGAAACACAATAGTACTTGAGAGTTGATGTAGAAACACAATAGTACTTGAGAGTTGATGTAGAAACACAATAGTACTTGAGAGTTGATGTAGAAACACAAAAGTACTTGAGAGCTGATGTAGAAACACAATAGTACTTGAGAGTTGATGTAGAAACACAATAGTACTTGAGAGCTGATGTAGAAACACAATAGTACTTGACAGTTGATGTAGAAACACAATAGTACTTGAGAGTTGATGTAGAAACACAATAGTACTTGAGAGTTGATGTAGAAACACAATAGTACTTGAGAGCTGATGTAGAAACACAATAGTACTTGAGAGTTGATGTAGAAACACAATAGTACTTGAGAGCTGATGTAGAAACACAATAGTACTTGAGAGTTGATATAGAAACACAATAGTACTTGAGAGTTGATATAGAAACACAATAGTACTTGAGAGTTGATGTAGAAACACAATAGTACTTGAGAGTTGATGTAGAAACACAATAGTACTTGAGAGTTGATATAGAAACACAATAGTACTTGAGAGTTGATGTAGAAACACAATAGTACTTGAGAGTTGATATAGAAACACAATAGTACTTGAGAGTTGATGTAGAAACACAATAGTACTTGAGAGTTGATATAGAAACACAATAGTACTTGAGAGTTGATGTAGAAACACAATAGTACTTGAGAGTTGATATAGAAACACAATAGTACTTGAGAGTTGATGTAGAAACACAATAGTACTTGAGAGTTGATATAGAAACACAATAGTACTTGAGAGTTGATGTAGAAACACAATAGTACTTGAGAGTTGATGTAGAAACACAATAGTACTTGAGAGTTGATGTAGAAACACAATAGTACTTGAGAGTTGATGTAGAAACACAATAGTACTTGAGAGTTGATGTAGAAACACAAAAGTACTTGAGAGCTGATGTAGAAACACAATAGTACTTGAGAGTTGATGTAGAAACACAATAGTACTTGAGAGCTGATGTAGAAACACAATAGTACTTGAGAGTTGATGTAGAAACACAATAGTACTTGAGAGTTGATGTAGAAACACAATAGTACTTGAGAGTTGATGTAGAAACACAATAGTACTTGAGAGTTGATGTAGAAACACAATAGTACTTGAGAGTTGATGTAGAAACACAAAAGTACTTGAGAGCTGATGTAGAAACACAATAGTACTTGAGAGTTGATGTAGAAACACAATAGTACTTGAGAGTTGATGTAGAAACACAATAGTACTTGACAGTTGATGTAGAAACACAATAGTACTTGAGAGTTGATGTAGAAACACAATAGTACTTGAGAGTTGATGTAGAAACACAATAGTACTTGAGAGCTGATGTAGAAACACAATAGTACTTGAGAGTTGATATAGAAACACAATAGTACTTGAGAGTTGATATAGAAACACAATAGTACTTGAGAGTTGATGTAGAAACACAATAGTACTTGAGAGTTGATGTAGAAACACAATAGTACTTGAGAGTTGATGTAGAAACACAATAGTACTTGAGAGTTGATATAGAAACACAATAGTACTTGAGAGCTGATGTAGAAACACAATAGTACTTGAGAGTTGATATAGAAACACAATAGTACTTGAGAGTTGATATAGAAACACAATAGTACTTGAGAGTTGATGTAGAAACACAATAGTACTTGAGAGTTGATGTAGAAACACAATAGTACTTGAGAGTTGATGTAGAAACACAATAGTACTTGAGAGTTGATGTAGAAACACAAAAGTACTTGAGAGCTGATGTAGAAACACAATAGTACTTGAGAGTTGATGTAGAAACACAATAGTACTTGAGAGTTAATGTAGAAACACAATAGTACTTGACAGTTGATGTAGAAACACAATAGTACTTGAGAGTTGATGTAGAAACACAATAGTACTTGAGAGTTGATGTAGAAACACAATAGTACTTGAGAGTTGATGTAGAAACACAAATAGTACTTGAGCGTTGATGTAGAAACACAATAGTACTTGAGAGTTGATGTAGAAACACAATAGTACTTGAGAGTTGATGTAGAAACACAATAGTACTTGAGAGTTGATGTTGAAACACAATAGTACTTGAGAGTTGATGTAGAAACACAAATAGTACTTGAGAGTTGATGTAGAAACACAAATAATACTTGAGAGTTGATGTAGAAACACAATAGTACTTGAGAGTTGATGTAAAAACACAATACTACTTGAGAGTTGATGTAGAAACACAATAGTACTTGAGAGTTGATGTAGAAACACAATAGTACTTGAGAGTTGATGTAGAAACACAAATAGTACTTGACACAAGAGAGACCTCACTAACAGCGTCTTGTTCATTTCACGTCTCTCTTGTCTCCATCTCATCAACTACTGACATCAGTAGATACCCGCCTTAGTCTAAGTATTACTAATCGAGTCATTCTATTTGATTGGATTGAGATCTGTGTCAAACTTGGCAATGTTCCTTTCAATTTTTTTACTTTCGCCATGAAAATAAAAGTAGATTGCAGAAAATGGGTTTACCCGTTTAATTAAGTGGATACGTTCATATCATAAAATACTGTGAAGGCGGGTTTGCCCGATTTATTAAAAAGTTTCGATCTGTAATAGAGATAAATTTAGCCTTTTTTTTTAAATATTTGGGGCCCCCGGCTGTGGGAGGATATTAAACATACACTATGGTTTCCGCCCTGATCTAAGGAATTTTTTTTCTAAAGATTAGTCAAACGGTTTTGATTTCTTTGTCGGACATACATACATGCACGCATACAAACATATATATGTATATGTAAAAAAAAAAGAACCTTTATATTTAATTTTGAAAACAAAAGGATCAAGCGCACACTAATTCTTT
>JAZGLO010006607.1:137500-175000 GCA_036873155.1 Biomphalaria sudanica | reverse complement strand
TCCTGCTGTTTATCCTGCTGTTTATTCTGAGTTTATCCTGCTGTTTATCCTGCTGTGTATCCTGCAGTTTAGTTTGCAGTTTATCCTGCATTTTATCTTGCATTTTATCTTGCAGTTTATCCTGCAATTTTTCATGCTGATTATCCTACTGTTTATCCTGCAGTTTGTCCTGCTGTTTATCCTGCAGTTTATCCTGCTGTTTATCCTGTTGTTTATCCTGCTGTACATTATAATTAACCAAAAATCGTGTTTTAATCGTTCATCACATTGTGTAACGTTTTCTGTCCATCTGTCGCAGTGTTACGATCAAACTTCAATCCTCTTTTTGTGCCCCCCCTCCTCACTTTATTCCTTTAGGGCCTGTCCATCATTCCTTTCTTTTCTAAACAAGGGCCTTTGATTTATTGGTTGGGTGACAATAACTCTGTCCGATAGGGGCACATTGAAGCTAACTTCTCGGTCCTCTAAGGTTCAGGGCTACTATGATGTTGGGCCTCTTTGGAGTGGGTCTCAGAGGGAAGGATTCATTGAGGAATAGAACTTGATTCTCGGGCAAACCAAATCTGAACCGATACATTTGGATGGGCAGTTAACTGCGATTAGATTGGCTGATGAGATAATTTAAAAAAAAAAAAAGACAAAAGTGTCGAGTATTTTCTGTATTTAAAATTGCAAGCTCGGCAAAGTTCACTTTTACAAAGTTTAGAATTCATCACTTCATTGTTTAGACGTAGCGAAGTATAGGATTGGCTAGTGTGCCGCTAGACAAACTTTCAATGATTGTCAATAAGTCAGAATTTCTGGAATTTTTTTAGTAAGAAACCTCCGTTTTGTTATAGACGTCTGTTGTGGAGATGTTGAGGCTAAGAAAACCCAAAAGCGAGGCAAAAGAAAAGTGTCAAAAGCCCACGGATAAGTCAGAGTAAGCAACTTGATTGTCCTTTGAATTATGTGGTGTAAATAATGCCGTACTGTTGAGTGTTGGACCACGCCCATGTGAAATGCAACTTTGTTTGATGTTGTATCTAAGTTGTTGTTTTTAACGTAGTTTGGTTTCAGACAATACATTGGGGTGGTATCAGTATTAGATTCTGTCAGATAAATACAATGTTAACTGTTCAAGTATTTTGGCTGTCCGGTTGGAAGACTTCAAAACGAAATGTATCCTCGTTCATGTGTATTATCATATACATTTCAAAATGTTCACAACTCTCAACGCTGTAGACAAAATATACTTTGTTAGAAATATATTCCATAGAAATATTCTATGTATTTAGACACATAGTTTATACCTCCTTGTCTGCTGTAAACACCTCCTAACACCTCGCCATCTTCTTACTCATATTTTCAGCCAGTCGCCAGTTAGGAAAAAGAACTGAATGAGATGCACAGGTCACCTGTTTATGTACAGGTTAGTCTATTGAAGTTTTATCTTGGACGAGATTGTAGTCTACATACCTTTGACTCTGGGCTAGAGTGTAGTCTGCTTACCTTTGACTCTGGGCTAGAGTGTGGATTACTATTCAACTTGTACGTGGATCAAGGAGAAAAATTTGGCCTCGTGTCCTTTGTGAGGTCTCTGCATTCCCCTGCCTCGGGCATTAAACTAGTGCTCTGTAAAGTAGGGACATTAAGACACGTGACTAATTTACATATTTAAGATATTCGTCGCTTATTAAGAAACTCATTTAAATATATTCCACCATGTTTAGGCCCCTCAAGGTGTACGAGCGGGACGAGAAGGAAAGAGTGGGGGGGGGGTAAGCTATATTTACACTAATGTTGTAAAGAGGAAGGAGTGGGAGTTTAACGTATGCAAATGAGTCTCCTCCCCCATGCGACAGACAGGTTAATACATAAACATAACCTGTCTAGTGATCACCGTTGGTAATCAGCACTGACCTCTTGGACACATCTCATGTCTCATTTACAACATTTAACGTGTGCATTCTTTCATGATGACTTGTTGAATCAACTTCGCTTTAATAATACATTGAATAAGTCCATAATACATGCACATTTGCTTTTTATTAGGGCATGGTTTCAATATAACCAATACAAACATCACGCCATTAAAGTAAACAAAATAATCAGACAATGGCTACTATTGTCACTAGAAGTACAAAGTTATCTTTTAGGACCTCTTGTTACAAATCATTTGAGATGTGAAGTTTTTCAATGGAACCTTTAATTGTAAGACAACGAGCAATGGTGGCCGAGAAAATCTAAAGCTTGTATCAACTAGCTCTGTCTGTCTGTCTGTCTGTCTGTCTGTCTGGTTCAGTATTTGCACACGTTATTTCTTTCACAGCCTATCTCGGATCAAGTTGAAATTTGGCAAAATTATTTCTTGTACCTGACAAAAGAATAAAAAACAACAAATGAGTTATTCAGTTATTTAACTATTAGTCATTAATTATTTTGTTTCATGCTGTACTGACAATTGTGCAGTAGGTCGTCGCTAAAATGTCTGAAACTAACAAGAGATAGCGATGAAAACTTCTATTATCATAATCACTTCGCTGGCACAGTGGTTAGTATATCGGCTTGAGGAGGCTTGATCTCTCGAGTTCGAATTCAAGTTGTGCAACTTTTTTGTTTGTTTATAAAATACACTTGAAAAGCGATCACGATACCCTTCATACAGATATCCTCTTCTTTACACCCCCCCCCCCCTTTTCCCGAATGGTTCAGACAAGTGATAGGATCATAGCACATTGGGAAAGATAAAGGTATGAAATAGTGTTAAACAAAAAGAATTGGTAAAACATTTCTAATTGCACAGATTTGTTATTGTTAGTCTAGATTAATTACCAATTTAATTACATGACTGATCTCAACTAATGGCTACAACTACATTTATTGAAAGTTTTGTTTTCAAAAGCAGTTCTTTTGTATTTTTAAATTTTTCTTGTTTTGTACATTGTGTCTACGGATAGACTCTAATAACTTTATCATATTGTTTTTTTACACTTATCAAAACATCTAAAAATGTTTCAATTACACTAGGATGAGATTTGAAGAAATCGTCTAATCCAATGATACACAGTCGAGGGGTTTAATGTGTGTGTGTGTCAGCGTATTTATGTGTGTTTATGTATTTCTACCGGATGAACACAACTGAAAAGAATAATGAGCTAATCAAACACGTTTTCTATTACGATCAAGTCACAGAGATGACTGCCTGAAAAGGTTCTACCGATAGAAGATGGAACTACATCGGGGGACACTCTTATGTGAACTAAAGCACGTAATATGACCATTAAAGACAAGCTCCCATAATTCCTAATCTTCCACCGGATATGAAGACGTTATTAAACCCCGGGGCTAGGGCTGAGAACGCTCCCGTCCACCCTCTCTTCTCCCATTATCCGCCATACGTCGATGAAAAGTTTGTATGATTTTGTTTTGTTTTTGATGTCAATGTACAAGTGTAACGAGGAGAGCAAGTCTGCCCTCCTCACACCCTCACACGCCCTCAACATGCTTCGTCCTTCAGGCACAGTAGTCCCCCCACCCCCCACCTCAGGCTTCCCTCCTCGTCATCTCCTTATGCCAATTTAGTATTGATTAAAACAATTAAGGGACACCGGTTTTGCCTTGAAGCTTTCGCGACAGTGGGGACTCACTTGAAGACTAGTGACAATGCATGCTTCATGTCAACAGCCAGTGAATAGAGAATGCACACACACTTACACTCTTTCTTGCATGCTCGCCCCCAACTCTCCCTCTTTCACACACTCATTGTGTGATTGTGGGAGGAGGAGTAGAAAGGAAGGGGTGGGGAGTTAAGAGAAGTGCCAGTCAAATTAGAACTAAAATAAAGAATGACTCACAGATGAATTATTTTTTTTCTAAAATATTTTTTTTTCTATGGTTCTCAAACTGGCTAAAATTGGGAGAAAACTATTTGTCATAACGCTTTAGTTAGAGCTTGGGTTTAATGTAGCTCTAGTCTTGGTTTTTATAAGTTAGAAAGCAAGTTCAATTCACATTTTTAAAAAATTGTTTAATTCTTTTGTTTTGTTAGTTCTATTGAAATCTTGAGGTCCTACTCTACTCAAGCTGTAAACGTCTCTCACTGTTATTCCCAGTAGCTCGAACGTTTTAGTTTTCATTCAAGACCTATTTCTTGTGTACACACCAGGACAAGAAGTGGAGAAAGTCGCTACTTAAGCTCAACCAAATCTCTTTCAATCACCACTTAGGCTTTTGTTATGTTGTATCAGTTTCAGACTTTTCCTCCAGAAATGAAGATTATTGCGTGTCCTTGCCCAAATCTTCTGCAGGGATGGAAGTAGGCAGGGTTAGAACTCATGACAATGAGAAGGCAGTCCGAAGCGCAAACCACGTGACCAGGTTATGTGACTAGCTGGATATATACGATGTCCTTCAACTTCATTAACGTATCCCTTAGTCGGACTGTTGGGGTACCACACATGATCTGTCTACCGTCTTTCTCTATTCCTGTATTTTGCCTTTCAAACGTTCCTTGACAGGCTCGTCCTTCACTTTCTTTGTGTTCCTATTCTTCATTGCCCTGGTAATGTTCTCTGCAGGAAAGTCTTGGCGAGCCATATCACCAGATATGTCCCAACGAATATAGACGTAGCTTAATACATTGAACTTGTTTCCTTCCTTGACATTTTGTTTCCTTTATGCTTTCAATAATTTTTTTTAGAAACTCAATATAGTTTTTTTTTTCATTTAAATACATAACTAGCAGAAGATAGTAAATGTTTATAACGAATGCAAAGGGTACATTCATTAAAAAGCCAATACAACAATATTCCGAGGACCATTAAACGGAAAGATTGAGAGATGAAATCGACTTTTGACTTCATTCTTGATGTCGCTTTTAAAAAAGAAGATAATACGATATTAATCCCATTCGTCGAAAAAAAAAGCAACGTAATTTATAAATTTAAAAGTAATTTGTATCCAAATGTAATTTGTTTTAATTTGTAGTTAAGGAAGTTTAACTACCGACAACGTATTATTGTTTTCCGAGCAGACTTTGCTAAATTATATGTTTATGTCTTGAGTGAATAGCCCGGATGAGAAGTAAATCCCCCGTCGTTCCCATTGGTTGCTGCATCGCCAACGGAAACAAGGGGACTGAACGCATGCACCGACTTATTCTTCTCGTCTGCTCAATGGGTAGTTGAAGAGCTAAAATGTTGTCTGAGAAGCAGACGTGGGACGTACGCATGGAATAAGAAACTCTTCTTGACGAGTTCACTGACATTGATTTTCCTCATTTGGTTTAGTTTGTCCTTTTTTTTTTTTTTACTATCTGATTTTGTAGTAATTTTTTTCTCTCCCTTACCCGGTTCTTGCAGTTGTGTGATGATGTCGCGTATTGATTGGATGACATTTATAGGTATGACTCATCGCGTCTGCCATTGCGTAGAAGCCAAGCACACACACACACACACACGAACTATTTAATTATACACAAACGTAATCCTACTTTATGTTATCAAAATAAATATATAGTCTCTCATTTAAATGGAAGGCTACAACCAACCAACGCATTGTGCATATCGAATGATGACTAAGTTGTGTAGCATTAATAAATATAGATCTAGATTTGTATATAAATTTTGGGCAATAGGCCTATATAGATTTGTAGGATGGACAGTATATAGATTTGTATTTTGTAGGATTGACAGTATATAGATTTGTATTTTGTAGGGTGGACAATATATAGATTTGTATTTTGTAGGATGGACAGTATATAGATTTGTATTTTGTAAGATGGACAGTATATAGATTTGTATTTTGTAAGATGGACAGTATATAGATTTGTATTTTGTAGGATGGACAGTATATAGATTTGTATTTTGTAGGATGGACAGTATATAGATTTGTATTTTGTAGGATGGACAGTATATAGATTTGTATTTTGTAGGATGGACAGTATATAGATTTGTATTTTGTAGGATGGACAGTATATAGATTTGTATTTTGTAGGATGGACAATATATAGATTTGTATTTTGTAGGATGGACAGTATATAGATTTGTATTTTGTAGGATGGACAGTATATAGATTTGTATTTTGTAGGATGGACAATATATAGATTTGTATTTTGTAGGATGGACAGTATATAGATTTGTATTTTGTAGGATGGACAATATATAGATTTGTATTTTGTAGGATGGACAGGGGCCCCATTGAGAAAGTTTCCACACAAACTGTATTCGTTACCTTGTTTAAAAAAGTATGAAGATATTGTTTCAAGTCTTGCAGAATGCAATGTTCAAACAGGTTCCTTCTAGAGTTGTATTCAGTTTGGTTTGTATTTAGTTAGCAGCAGTGAACATCTTTTTGTTTGGCGAGTTCTGGAGTTGAATATAAGCAGCTCCACTAACAAGTCATATATATATATATATATTCAATTCCTACTTTATATAACCTATAGCACAATTATTTGGCTCTTCATTACAAATGAATGACAATGAAAGTCCTGGTCAAGCGAATGTACAAATCTACTAGCGATTCAAAACGATAATGATAGGCCTATAGATCCAGACTTATAAGACGTTGTTAAGCGTCTATTATTTTATAATGTTTTTTGAAATGATTAGGGCCTCTATGCAGAAATATATAGAAAGACGTAATCTCTTCAAGATAAAGATTGTTTTGACCTGGAGCCATAATGAAATGTAAAATGTTTTGACCTGTAGAGCCAGAATGAAATGTAAAATGTTTTGACCTGTAGAGCCAGAATGAAATGTAAAATGTTTTGACCTGTAGAGCAAGAATGAAATGTAAAATGTTTTGACCTGTAGAGCCAGAATGAAATGTAAAATGTTTTGACCTGGAGCCATAATGAAATGTAAAATGTTTTGACCTGTAGAGCCAGAATGAAATGTAAAATGTTTTGACCTGTAGAGCCATAATGAAATGTAAAATGTTTTGACCTGGAGCCATAATGAAATGTAAAATGTTTTGACCTGTAGAGCCAGAATGAAATGTAAAATGTTTTGACCTGTAGAGCCATAATGAAATGTAAAATGTTTTGACCTGGAGCCATAATGAAATGTAAAATGTTTTGACCTGTAGAGCCAGAATGAAATGTAAAATGTTTTGACCTGTAGAGCCATAATGAAATGTAAAATGTTTTGACCTGTAGAGCCACAGAATGAAATGTAAAATGTTTTGACCTGTAGAGCCAGAATGAAATGTAAAATGTTTTGACCTGTAGAGCCATAATGAAATGTAAAATGTTTTGACCTGTAGAGCCACAGAATGAAATGTAAAATGTTTTGACCTGTAGAGCCACAGAATGAAATGTAAAATGTTTTGACCTGTAGAGCCATAATGAAATGTAAATGTTTTGACCTGTAGAGCCACAGAATGAAATGTAAAATGTTTTGACCTGTAGAGCCACAGAATGAAATGTAAAATGTTTTGACCTGTAGAGCGCCAGAATGAAATGTAAAATGTTTTGACCTGTAGAGCCACAGAATGAAATGTAAAATGTTTTGACCTGTAGAGCCACAGAATGAAATGTAAAATGTTTTGACCTGTAGAGCCACAGAATGAAATGTAAAATGTTTTGACCTGTAGAGCCACAGAATGAAATGTAAAATGTTTTGACCTGTAGAGCCACAGAATGAAATGTAAAATGTTTTGACCTGTAGAGCGCCAGAATGAAATGTAAAATGTTTTTATGCTATCCAAAAGTATAACGGTGAAACTAGAGTGTTCCCAGAGTCTGCCCAAATAGCTAGTCATTCATTCTTTGACCAAACATATACAGTAAGTGTCAAATTTCTAAGAAAATTATTAGAGCCGTTTTCAAGATGTCTAGTTTTTTTCCACTCATCATTTTTTTTGAGCCGATCAATTTGCAAGCTGAATAGAGGAGTTGTAAAAAAAAAACATGGTGACTACAAATTTGAAGTCCAGACTATATAGTGTTTACAACAAGAATGAATACATGTTTTAGATCACAAATTTACCAAGGAACTTCCAGCACACACATGCTAGCTCGCCACATCATATTAATGTTTTAGAAATATTTCAGAATGAAAGCTTTGTATCTATGTTTCTTGTTGTCCATGTGTTTTCTTCGAAAATAAGAGTCTCAACTTTTCTAGCAGCCGTGTTCTGGAAATCTTTTTTCCCGAGTCTAAGAAAGTTTTTTTCAAGGTCGTGTGCAAAAAAAAAAAAAATAAAGATGGGGTAAGTAGACTAGCTCTGGTATTTACATTCAAGGGTACAAAAATCGTTGTGCTTGCGTGTGGTGAAGTAATAGGGGAGGGTCAAAGGTTGATAGGGTGCCGAGACGAAACAATTCGGTATATAGGCTAGTGAAACTGTCATGTAAACGGAGAAACAGAAAGAGAAAAAGAAAAAAATACTTTGAACAAAAAACAGAAAAAACAAAAGCTTCTATTTTACGTTGTGTAGAGTTTGTAGGAATGTGTGTTGGTATCAGTCACAAGTCATTGCAATGTGTCATAGATCCAGACCAACAAATAGTTATATTTAAACCAATTGTTTTTGTGTAGCGCTATTTCATGCTTTTGG
Organism: Biomphalaria sudanica; assembly: GCA_036873155.1. NCBI lineage: Eukaryota > Metazoa > Mollusca > Gastropoda > Planorbidae > Biomphalaria > Biomphalaria sudanica. The sequence continues at coordinate 166,456 of JAZGLO010006607.1, read as the reverse complement.
CATTCTCACTACACTATGATCCTATCACTTGTCTCAATACACTATGATCCTATCACTTGTCTCAATACACTATGATCCTATCACTTGTCTCAATACACTATGATCCTATCACTTGTCTCACTACACTATGATCCTATCACTTGTCTCAATACACTATGATCCTATCACTTGTCTCAATACACTATGATCCTATCACTTGTCTCACTACACTATGATCCTATCACTTGTCTCAATACACTATGATCCTATCACTTGTCTCAATACACTATGATCCTATCACTTGTCTCAATACACTATGATCCTATCACTTGTCTCACTACACTATGATCCTATCACTTGTCTCAATACACTATGATGCTATCACTTGTCTCAATACACTATGATCCTATCACTTGTCTCAATACACTATGATCCTATCACTTGTCTCAATACACTATGATCCTATCACTTGTCTCAATACGCTATGATCCTATCACTTGTCTCAATACACTATGATCCTATCACTTGTCTCAATACACTATGATCCTATCACTTGTCTCAATACACTATGATCCTATCACTTGTCTCAATACACTATGATCCTATCACTTGTCTCAATACACTATGATCCTATCACTTGTCTCAATACACTATGATCCTATCACTTGTCTCAATACGCTGTGATCCTATCACTTGTCTCAATACACTATGATCCTATCACTTGTCTCAATACACTATGATCCTATCACTTGTCTCAATACACTATGATCCTATCACTTGTCTCAATACACTATGATCCTATCACTTGTCTCAATACGCTGTGATCCTATCACTTGTCTCAATACACTATGATCCTATCACTTGTCTCAATACACTATGATCTTATCACTTGTCTCACTACACTATGATCCTATCACTTGTCTCAATACGCTATGATCCTATCACTTGTCTCACTACACTATGATCCTATCACTTGTCTCAATACGCTATGATCCTATCACTTGTCTCACTACACTATGATCCTATCACTTGTCTCAATACACTATGATCTTATCACTTGTCTCACTACACTATGATCCTATCACTTGTCTCAATACGCTATGATCCTATCACTTGTCTCACTACACTATGATCCTATCACTTGTCTCAATACGCTATGATCCTATCACTTGTCTCAATACGCTATGATCCTATCACTTGTCTCAATACGCTATGATCCTATCACTTTCTCAATACACTATGATCCTATCACTTGTCTCAATACGCTATGATCCTATCACTTGTCTCAATACGCTATGATCCTATCACTTGTCTCAATACACTATGATCCTATCACTTGTTTCAATACGCTGTGATCCTATCACTTGTCTCACTACACTATGATCCTATCACTTGTCTCAATACGCTGTGATCCTATCACTTGTCTCAATACACTATGATCCTATCACTTGTCTCAATACGCTATGATCCTATCACTTGTCTCAATACGCTATGATCCTATCACTTGTCTCAATACACTATGATCCTATCAATTGTCTCAATACGCTGTGATCCTATCACTTGTCTCACTACACTATGATCCTATCACTTGTCTCAATACGCTGTGATCCTATCACTTGTCTCAATACACTATGATCCTATCACTTGTCTCAATACACTATGATCCTATCACTTGTCTCAATACACTATGATCCTATCACTTGTCTCAATACACTATGATCCTATCACTTGTCTCAATACACTATGATCCTATCACTTGTCTCAATACGCTATGATCCTATCACTTGTCTCAATACACTATGATCCTATCACTTGTCTCAATACACTATGATCCTATCACTTGTCTCAATACACTATGATCCTATCACTTATCTCAATACACTATGATCCTATCACTTGTCTTAATACACTTTGATCCTATCACTTGTCTCAATACACTATGATCCTATCACTTGTCTCAATACACTATGATCCTATCACTTGTCTCAATACACTATGATCCTATCACTTGTCTCAATACACTATGATCCTATCACTTGTCTCAATACACTATGATCCTATCACTTGTCTCAATACACTATGATCCTATCACTTGTCCCAATACGCTGTGATCCTATCACTTGTCTCAATACACTATGATCCTATCACTTGTCTCAATACACTATGATCTTATCACTTGTCTCACTACACTATGATCCTATCACTTGTCTCAATACGCTATGATCCTATCACTTGTCTCACTACACTATGATCCTATCACTTGTCTCAATACACTATGATCTTATCACTTGTCTCACTACACTATGATCCTATCACTTGTCTCAATACGCTATGATCCTATCACTTGTCTCACTACACTATGATCCTATCACTTGTCTCAATACGCTATGATCCTATCACTTGTCTCACTACACTATGATCCTATCACTTGTCTCAATACACTATGATCTTATCACTTGTCTCACTACACTATGATCCTATCACTTGTCTCAATACGCTATGATCCTATCACTTGTCTCACTACACTATGATCCTATCACTTGTCTCAATACGCTATGATCCTATCACTTGTCTCACTACACTATGATCCTATCACTTGTCTCACTACACTATGATCCTATCACTTGTCTCACTACACTATGATCCTATCACTTGTCTCAATACACTATGATCCTATCACTTGTCTCACTACACTATGATCCTATCACTTGTCTCAATACACTATGATCCTATCACTTGTCTCAATACACTATGATCCTATCACTTGTCTCACTACACTATGATCCTATCACTTGTCTCAATACACTATGATCCTATCACTTGTCTCACTACACTATGATCCTATCACTTGTCTCAATACACTATGATCCTATCACTTGTCTCAATACACTATGATCCTATCACTTGTCTCACTACACTATGATCCTATCACTTGTCTCAATACGCTATGATCCTATCACTTGTCTCAATACACTATGATCCTATCACTTGTCTCAATACACTATGATCCTATCACTTGTCTCAATACGCTGTGATCCTATCACTTGTCTCAATACACTATGATCCTATCACTTGTCTCAATACACTATGATCCTATCACTTGTCTCAGTACACTATGATCCTATCACTTGTCTCAATACGCTGTGATCCTATCACTGGTCTCAGTACACTATGATCCTATCACTTGTCTCAATACGCTATGATCCTATCACTTGTCTCAATACGCTATGATCCTATCACTTGTCTCAATACGCTATGATCCTATCACTTGTCTCAATACACTATGATCCTATCACTTGTCTCAATACGCTATGATCCTATCACTTGTCTCAATACGCTATGATCCTATCACTTGTCTCAATACGCTATGATCCTATCACTTGTCTCAATACGCTATGATCCTATCACTTGTCTCAATACGCTATGATCCTATCACTTTCTCAATACACTATGATCCTATCACTTGTCTCAATACGCTATGATCCTATCACTTGTCTCAATACGCTATGATCCTATCACTTGTCTCAATACGCTATGATCCTATCACTTGTCTCAATACGCTATGATCCTATCACTTGTCTCAATACGCTATGATCCTATCACTTTCTCAATACACTATGATCCTATCACTTGTCTCAATACGCTATGATCCTATCACTTGTCTCAATACGCTATGATCCTATCACTTGTCTCAATACACTATGATCCTATCACTTGTCTCAATACGCTGTGATCCTATCACTTGTCTCACTACACTATGATCCTATCACTTGTCTCAATACGCTGTGATCCTATCACTTGTCTCAATACACTATGATCCTATCACTTGTCTCAATACGCTATGATCCTATCACTTGTCTCAATACGCTATGATCCTATCACTTGTCTCAATACACTATGATCCTATCACTTGTCTCAATACGCTATGATCCTATCACTTGTCTCAATACGCTATGATCCTATCACTTGTCTCAATACGCTATGATCCTATCACTTGTCTCAATACACTATGATCCTATCACTTGTCTCAATACGCTATGATCCTATCACTTGTCTCAATACGCTGTGATCCTATCACTTGTCTCAATACGCTATGATCCTATCACTTGTCTCAATACGCTGTGATCCTATCACTTGTCTCAATACACTATGATCCTATCACTTGTCTCAATTCGCTGTGATCCTATCACTTGTCTCACTACACTATGATCCTATCACTTGTCTCAATACACTATGATCCTATCACTTGTCTCAATACACTATAATCCTATCACTTGTCTCAATACACTATGATCCTATCACTTGTCTCAATACGCTATGATCCTATCACTTGTCTCAATACACTATGATCCTATCACTTGTCTCAATACGCTATGATCCTATCACTTGTCTCAATACGCTATGATCCTATCACTTGTCTAAATACGCTATGATCCTATCACTTGTCTCAATACACTATGATCCTATCACTTGTCTCAATACGCTGTGATCCTATCACTTGTCTCAATACACTATGATCCTATCACTTGTCTCAATACGCTATGATCCTATCACTTGTCTCAATACGCTATGATCCTATCACTTGTCTCAATACACTATGATCCTATCACTTGTCTCAATACGCTGTGATCCTATCACTTGTCTCACTACACTATGATCCTATCACTTGTCTCAATACGCTGTAATCCTATCACTTGTCTCAATACACTATGATCCTATCACTTGTCTCAATACGCTATGATCCTATCACTTGTCTCAATACGCTGTGATCCTATCACTTGTCTCAATACGCTATGATCCTATCACTTGTCTCAATACGCTGTGATCCTATCACTTGTCTCAATACCCTATGATCCTATCACTTGTCTCAATACGCTGTGATCCTATCACTTGTCTCACTACACTATGATCCTATCACTTGTCTCAATACACTATGATCCTATCACTTGTCTCAATACACTATAATCCTATCACTTGTCTCAATACACTATGATCCTATCACTTGTCTCAATACGCTATGATCCTATCACTTGTCTCAATACGCTATGATCCTATCACTTGTCTCAATACGCTATGATCCTATCACTTGTCTCAATACGCTATGATCCTATCACTTGTCTCAATACACTATAATCCTATCACTTGTCTCAATACACTATGATCCTATCACTTGTCTCAATACGCTATGATCCTATCACTTGTCTCAATACGCTATGATCCTATCACTTGTCTCAATACGCTATGATCCTATCACTTGTCTCAATACGCTATGATCCTATCACTTGTCTCAATACGCTATGATCCTATCACTTGTCTCAATACGCTATGATCCTATCACTTGTCTCAATACGCTATGATCCTATCACTTGTCTCAATACGCTTTGATCCTATCACTTGTCTCAATACGCTGTGATCCTATCACTTGTCTCAATACGCTGTGATCCTATCACTTGTCTCAGTACGCTGTGATCCTATCACTTGTCTCAGTACGCTGTGATCCTATCACTTGTCTCAGTACGCTATGATCCTATCACTTGTCTCAATACGCTGTAATCCTATCACTTTTCTCAATACGCTGTGATCCTATCACTTGTCTCAGTAGGCTATGATCCTATCACTTGTCTCACTACACTATGATCCTATCACTTGTTTCTGTACGCTAGGATCCTGTCACTTGTCTCACTACGCTATGATCCTATCACTTGTCTCACTACGCAATGATCCTATCACTTGTCTCTGTACGCTAGGATCCTATCACTTGTCTCAATACGCTGTAATCCTATCACTTGTCTCACTATGCTATGATCCTATCACTTGTCTCAGTACGCTATGATCCTATCACTTGTCTCACTACGCTATGATCCTATCACTTGTATCACTACACTATGATCCTATCACTTGTCTCAATACACTATGATCCTATCACTTGTCTCACTACGCTGTGATCCTATCACTTTCTCACTACGCTATGATCCTATCACTTGTCTCAATACGCTTTGATCCTATCACTTGTCTCAATACGCTGTGATCCTATCATTTGTCTCAATGCGATATGATCCTATCACTTTCTCAATACGCTATGATCCTATCACTTATCTCACTACGCTATGATCCTATCACTTGTCTCAATACGCTATGATCCTATCACTTGTCTCACTACGCTATGATCCAATCACTTGTCTCAATTCGCTGTGATCCTATCACTTGTGTCAGTACGCCATGATCCTATCACTTGTCTCAGTACGCAATGACCCTATTACTTGTCTCAGTACGCCATGATCCTATCAATGGTCTCAATACGCTATGATCCTATCACTTCTCTCACTACGCTATGATCCTATCACTTTCTCAATACGCTATGATCCTATCACTTTCTCAATACGCTATGATCCTATCACTTGTCTCACTACGCTATGATCCTATCACTTTCTCAATACGCTATGATCCTATCACTTGTCTCACTACGCTATGATCCTATCATTTGTCTCAATGCGATATGATCCTATCACTTGTCTCACTACGCTGTGATCCTATCACTTTCTCACTACGCTATGATCCTATCACTTGTCTCAATACGCTTTAATCCTATCACTTGTCTCAATACGCTGTGATCCTATGATTTGTCTCAATGCGATATGATCCTATCACTTTCTCAATACGCTATGATCCTATCACTTATCTCACTACGCTATGATCCAATCACTTGTCTCAATACGCTGTGATCCTATCACTTGTCTCACTACGCTATGATCCAATCACTTGTCTCAATACGCTGTGATCCTATCACTTGTGTCAGTACGCCATGATCCTTTCACTTGTCTCAGTACGCTATGATCCTATCACTTTCTCAATACGCTATGATCCTATCACTTGTCTCAATAGGCTATGATCCTATCACTTTCTCAATACGCTCTGATCCTATCACTTTCTTATCACGCTATTTTCCTCTCACTTTCTCAATACGCTCTGATCCTATCAAATTCTCAATACGCTATGATCCTATCACTATCTCAATACGCTATGATCTTATCACTTTTTCAAAGCGCTAAGCGTATAACTTGTCTCAATGCGCTATAATCCTATAACTTGTCTCAATGCGCTATAAGCCTATCACTTTCTCAATGCTCTATGATCCTATTACGTTCTCAATACGCTATGATCCTATCACTTTCTCAATACGCTATGATCCTATCACTTTCTCAATACGCTATGATCCTATCACTTTTTCAAAGCGCTAAGCGTATAACTTGTCTCAATGCGCTATAATCCTATAACTTGTCTCAATGCGCTATTAGCCTATTACTTTCTAAATGCTCTATGATCCTGTTACGTTCTCAATACGCTATGATCTTATCACTTTCTCAATGCGCTACGATCCTATCACTTTCTCAATGCGCTATGATACTATCATTTGTCTCAATACGCTATGATCCTATCACTTGTCTCAGTACGCCATGATCCTATCAATGGTCTCAATACGCTTTGATCCTATCAATGGTCTCAATACGCTATGATCCTATCACTTGTCACAATTCGCTATGATCTTATCACTTGTCTCAATACGCTATGATCCTATCACTTGTCTCAATACACTATGATCCTATCACTTGTTTCAATACGCTATGATCCTATCACTTGTCTCAATACGCTATGATCCTATCACTTGTCTCAATACGCTATGATCCTATCACTTGTCTCAATACGCTATGATCCTATCACTTTCTAAATACGCTATGATCCTATCACTTTTTCAATGCGCTATAATCCTATCACTTGTCTCAATGCGCTATGATTCTATCACTTTCTCAATACGCTATGATCCTATCACTTGTCTTAGTACGCCATGATCCTATTAATGGTCTCAATACGCTTTGATCCTATCAATGGTCTCAATACGCTATGATCCTATCACTTTCTCAATACACTATGATCCTATCACTTTCTCAATACGCTATGATCCTATCACTTTCTCAATACGCTATGATCCTATCACTTGTCTCAGTACGCCATGATCCTATCAATGGTCTCAATACGCTTTGATCCTATCACTTGTCTAAAAACGCTATGATCCTATCACTTGTCTCAATACGCTATGATCCTATCACTTTCTAAATACGCTTTGATCCTATCATTTGTCTCAGTACGCCATGATCCTATCAATGGTCTCAATACGCTTTGATCCTATCAATGGTCTCAATACGCTTTGATCCTATCAATGGTCTCAATACGCTTTGATCCTATCAATGGTCTCAATACGCTATGATCCTCTTACGTTCTCAATACGCTATGATCCTATCACTTGTCTCAATACTCTGTGATCCTATCACTTGTTTAAATACGCTATGATCCTATCACTTTCTCAATACGCTATGTTTGTTTTTAGATTTACTTTGAATTAGGGAACTAATTCAACTCATACCACCACCTCAGTCAAGTTCAATTCCTTTCCTTTGTTCGATTTCAAACAGAATAATAAATTATTACCAACAGTTAATTACCTAATTGGTTAATTTTTTTTATTGATTATTTTATGGTCAGGTAAAAGAGATAATTGTTAAAAATTTCAGCTTGATCCGGCATTTAGTGTCGGAGAAATAACGAGTTCAAACTTTTTACCAGACAGACAGAGTGAGTTGATATAAGCTTTGTAAAAAATGTAATACCAACTTCTCAGGATGAAACTATTAGTCAACAAAAACAATACAGTTTCCTCCCATGTTCTTCCATTCTTTACTATTATTAATACTTTTTAACATAAACATATGCGTATAAGAAATAAAACTTAACAGAGACAATCATAGAAAACAATCACTGCTAAAACTACACAGGGACAATCAGAGACGCCAATCACTGCTAAAAAAATACAGGGACAATCAGAGACGCCAGTCACTGCTAAAACTACACAGAGACAATCAGAGACGCCAATTACTGCTAAAACTACACAAGGACAATCAGAGACGCCAATCACTGCTAAAACTACGCAGGGACAATCAGAGACGCCAATCACTGCTAAAACTACACAGAGACAATCAGACGCGCCAATCACTCTTAAAACTACACAGGGACAATCATAGACGCCAACCACAGCTAAAACTACCACAGGGACAATCAGAGACGCCAACCACTGATAAACCTACACAGGGGCAATCAGAGACGCCAAACACTGCTTAAACTACACAGGGGCAATCAGAGACGCCAACCACAGCTAAAATGACACAGGGACAATTAGAGACGCCAATCACTGCTAAAACTACACAGAGACAATCAAAAACGCCAATCACTGCTTAAACTACACAAGTACAATCAAAGACGTCAATCACTGCTAAAACTACATAGAGACAATCAGAGACGCCAATCACTGCTAATACTACACAGGGACAATCAGAGACGCCAATCACTGCTAAAACTACACAGAGACAATCAGAGACGCAACCACAGCTAAAACTACACGGGGACATTCAGAGACGCCAATCACTGCTAAAACTACTCAGGGGCAACCAGAGACGCCAACCACAGCTAAAACTACACAGGGACAATCAGAGACGCCAACCACTGATAAACCTACACAGGGGCAATCAGAGACGCCAACCACTGCTTAAACTACACAGGGGCAATCAGAGACGCCAACCACAGCTAAAATGACACAGGGACAATTAGAGACGCCAATCACTGCTAAAACTACACAGAGACAATCAAAAACGCCAATCACTGCTAAAACTACACAGGTACAATCAAAGACGTCAATCACTGCTAAAACTACATAGAGACAATCAGAGACGCCAATCACTGCTAATACTACACAGGGACAATCAGAGACGCCAATCACTGCTAAAACTACACAGAGACAATCAGAGACGCAACCACAGCTAAAACTACACGGGGACAATCAGAGACGCCAATCACGGCTAAAACTACACAGGGACAATCATAGACGATAATCACTGCTAAAATTACACAGGGACAATCAGAGACGCCAATCACTGCTAAAACTACACAGTTACAATCAGAGACGCCAATCACTGCTAAAACTACACAGGGACAATCAGAGACGCCAACTCTGCTAAAACTACACAGGGACAATCAGATACGCCAATCTCTGCTAAAACTGCACAGAGACAATCAAAAACGCCAATCACTGCTAAAACTACACAGGTACAATCAGAGACGCCAACCACAGCTAAAACTACACAGGGGCAATCAGAGACGCCAACCACAGCTAAAATTTCACAGGGACAATTAGAGACACCAATCACTGCTAAAACTACACAGAGACTATCAGAAACGCCAATCACTGCTAAAACTACACAGGTACAATCAGAGACGTCAATCACTGCTAAAACTACACAGAGACAATCAGAGACGCCAATCACTGCTAAAACTACACAGAGGCAATCAGAGACGCCAATCACTGCTAAAACTACACAGAGGCAATCAGAGACGCCAATCACTGCTAAAACTACTCAGGGACAATCAGATATGCCAACCACAGCTAAAACTACACAGGTGCAATCAGAGACGCCAACCATAGCTAAAACTAAAGAGGGGCAGCTAGAGACGCCAACCATTGCTAAAACTACACAGGGACAATCGGAGTTACCAACCACAGTTTAAGCTATACAGGGGCCCACACGGACTGAAAAAGCAAAAACCATTTTCATAGCGCCAAAAGCAATCCACATGGCGCCAACCTTACCAAGTCATGGAGAGATCGTATCATCTTAGCTTTGCACTGGGCTCAACTAAACATAGCTTCGGCGTCAGTGCCAACAAGAGAACTTTGGTTTAAAAAAAAATGACAAGAGTAAATAAAAGAAGAAAACACTACATACAACCTTGACAAACTAAACATGTTAGGTTTAAACTCAAAGATGCCTCTAGCATACATAGACAGGTAGGAAGAAATACTCAGAACATACCAAGAAATACACAAGACACACATACACAAAAATCATTTCAAAAAGTATAAGTCGAATAAGAATCAGAAGTATAAAAACTACCTTGGGTAAACTTCCACGCATACATCAATCTACTGGTTATTGTGGTTAAGATACTAAACACCATGACTATAATAACTAGACATGTTTAACATGATTTGTTTCTGTACTTCGGTTTCTATTTGGCCTCATTCCATGCCATGAAAAGATTCCGATTAAATTCAACTTCTCATGTCCGTACAACGCAGCGATCAAGTTTGAAAGAGTTAAAGTACAGAGTTGTGGCAGCTCACTACCTTCCCGCCACTGCCTCTTTTGAGCAGTTCTGCCTGAAGCAGACACCTATGGCCTGAGAGGAGAAACTGTTTTCCCTCCCAACATTCGCCTCTGTTCTTGACATTTCTCTCCAAATGTTTTTTAACTTGTGCCATCAACGAGGTAGACACGGGGTGCCAGGCCCTGATCTCCTCCCCGACTCCCCAGACCCTTTTGCTTGTAAATTGACTGTCTCCGTGGTGCCTATCTACTCACAGACAACTGTCTATAAATACCACGCGAAATAGTTCTGGAGCAAGGGGGGGGGGAGGTAACTACTGTCTTGTTCCTCCCTGGTCCAGGTTCTTTCACGTCATCTGTTGGACTTGTTAGAGTAAAATAGAATGGGTGAAGCAGCATTAAAGTAGGCCTGTATCTCTATACGTGTGCATGTCTACCAAACTGAGGAATTAAAGACATTTTCTGTTCTTCAAGAAATAAAAAAATAAAATAAATGACAATGCAGTGGATAAAGTTTTAGCAAAAATAAAATTCGCATAAAAGTATAATGAGATCTTGAAAATCAAACAATCACAACATAGACAAGAAATGGAATTTAATATCCGCTGTAGAAATGTGGAAGGAACTATTAGAAGGTTGTGAGGTAAACTGCTTTACAAATTTAAGCAGGCTTTTGTTCCCAATAGTTTTCCCTAGATAAAGGATTGAGAGGTTTGTTATCTCTAGGTCTATAGTCACGTGTTATACACATTTACCGCAAGTGAAAAGTTTGGACCAAATCTTGTATTAAACACGTTCTATATTGTTTTAACTTTTTGTTGTTGTTGTTGTTAAAACTGTTTTACTATACAGGAACTGTTTTACTATACAGGAACTGTTTTACTATACAGGAACTGTTTTACTATACAGGAACTGTTTTTAGTACAATGGACGACTGGGAGACTGATTGTGAGCTAACTACAAGGGGCGAACTAAAGTTTTGAAATTGTAACAAAGTAACAGGAGGTAAAGGCGGTGTTGGCCTGGAGTTCTTTACTATGGGTCTAGTTTTAACAATCATTTTGTAAAATAAGTAAATAAATGAATATACTTAGTTTTCGTCTTTCGATGTATTATTATGTTCTTCGTATTGAATTATTAACAAGAAAAACCTAACATATTTTTTACAGAGAAACAACAGAGCTAATATTCAATAATAATTGTGTCGTGTAGTTCGGATCAGTCATGGGAATCTGTGAGACAGAAATATCTTTTTGAATTGTTTTGATTAGTTTTTAGCTTTCTCAACGCACTTTGAACCTTTCACTTGTCTGGACCAGTTGTAACAGGGGGAGAGAAGACAGGGGTATCTTTGTGAATGTTTACATGATCGCTTTTTAAATGCATAAACAATAATCTCTCAGGGCTCAAAGGTCATCAAAGGAACTAATTTAACTTATACCACCACATCTGTCATGTACGATTTCTTTCTATTGTTCTAAATACCAAAGAAAAAAAATTAATAAGAATTAGTTAATTAACTAATTGGTTATATTTTTTTATTTAATCTTGTGTTGTCAGGTCACAAGAAATAATTGTGCAAAATTTCAACTTGATCTGAGATTGGTGTATGGTGATCTGCGAGTACAAACTTTTTACCAGACAGACAGATTGAGTTGATATAAGTTTTGAAAAAAGTATTGATATTTATATTTCAATAATGGTGATTGTTTCCGTGTTATTACGAGACCAATCGCTGTAGTAGGCCTGAACACAGAACTGTGATGTGGCATCAAGCTATTGGTTGCCACTGACTACAGACTGCTACGTCACAAGTCTATGTTCAGGCCTACTAGAACTATTGGTCTCGGTTAACCTGTTTGTTACATTCATGTAGTGATTAAACAAACTGAACACATACAGTGTCATCTAGGGAGTTCAAAACACAATAGCAGAAATATTATCCAAACGTGATCTATCATCTAGTGCATCTCCCCCCACCTTATAATGTCTACTCCCGAGTAGCAGACGATGAGACGAGAATGGAGAGACCGACGGTCGAAGTATCTCCATCCTTTATTTGTTAATTTGGATGTTTCCATGTTTTCTTAATGATGCCATCGACAGCATTGACCTTTCCCGCGCTCTTTTAGCCGACGATAAAATTACTTCCCTTTTCAAACTGAAACCAAGTCAAAAGCATCAGGAAATAGAGAAAACTTACAAAAACAGAGTCTTTTATTTGAAGTTCATATTCTATGTTACTGTCATAGATAAGCAAGCAAGCAGAATGTGTTAAATTGTTACAAAATGACTTTTTTTTGTATCTTAAAAAATAATTTATTTTGTTCTTTGAAGTCATTATTTATACCTGACATCTGCAAATTTATAAGATTTTCTAAAAGTGCACTGACTACACTCGCATATTATTAAACCTGTGTTACACTGTATATTTCTTCTCTCTACAGAATCTGTGCAGCTCTTCACTGAGGATTAGAATAAGTGTACTACAACACACACACACACACACACGGGGATCTGAACCCCTTTTCTCTGGTAAACTTTCTTATCAACGAAGACAGTATTACGGAAGACTTTTCTCTGTGTCGGATACAGGTCTCTCCCTCCCCCCCCCCCCTCCATGTTTACAGACGTCAGGATTGTTGTGTTACTCACTCTGGGTCACGTTCTTGACCTACTCCTCCCCCTTTCCCGCCACTTCCTCCACTCGGTATATTCCCCCTACATCATCACCCCTTCCATAGTTCAGTGTTTTGTTTTTTAAATATACCTCCACAAACATGCGCCCCAACCCGTTTCTAGTTACCCCCTTAATTTTTTTTTTGGACTAGCTCGTGTTAGGATTACCTGTCATGAGGTATTCTTCCCTGGAAACGTTTTAACAGTGCTGGACTGTTCTTACAATTTTTTTGTTTGCTTATCTCAACTCAGGGCAGTGGGCAGAGCTGGAGGGAAGAACATTTCGGCTAATTTTAGGGGGCTTAGGAAAGAAAGGGGAAGGGGGTCAGAAGTTTATTCAAACATCTCTGAATGATTCAAACTGATGAATTGGTCAAGGGGGAGGGGGAGTCCTCTTCCCAATAGATTCAACGCTTTTACCCACTCACGTATTTTCCGATCAAGTCGATAAATCAACAATTATTTATTGTAGCTACTAAAACAGCTTTTTTTTTTTTTTTTTAAAGGATTTTTAAAAAATATTTTGCTTGTTTTAAATGACGATTTCAAACATCGAATTTAAAGTCGAAGAACAAGTGCTAACTATAAAAGTGGGGGTGGGGCGAGGTGGAGTTATTTGCACTAGTCGCTGCGTGAGATATTGATGACTACCTTTACTTACTGAGATATTGATGACTACCTTTACTTACTGAGATATTGATGACTACCTTTACTTACCGAGATATTGATGACTACCTTTACTTACTGAGTTATTGATGACTACCTTTACTTACTGAGATATTGATGACTACCTTTACTTACTGAGATATTGATGACTACCTTTGCTTACCGAGATATTGATGACTACCTTTACTTACTTACATATTGATGACTACCTTTACTTACTGAGATATTAATGACTACCTTTACTTACTGAGATATTGATGACTACCTTTACTTACTGAGATATTGATGACTACCTTTACTTACTGAGATATTGATGACTTTCTTTACTTATTTCTTTCCTAAGCAATTAAAATTAAACATAGCATGAGTCACACCACTAGATGCCATAGCAACATCGAACCTGTTTAACCTTTGACCCGAATTTGATATCATAAAGATATTATTTTTTGTGTATGTCTCTCTATACAACTTCTCTCTCTTTTATTTTTACTTTCCCCTTTTTGATGTCCATTTTTTTTTTTTTTACTTTCATTTACAAACGTTGTGAACTTTCTGTACCTCACTTTATGATACACACCACATACAAACGTTGTGAACTTTCTGTACCTCACTTTATGATACACACCACATACAAACGTTGTGAACTTTCTGTACCTCACTTTATGATACACACCACATACAAACGTTGTGAACTTTCTGTACCCCACTTTATAATACACACCACATACAGACGTTGTGAACTTTCTGTACCTCACTTTATGATACACACCACATACAAACGTTGTGAACTTTCTGTACCTCACTTTATGATACACACCACATACAGACGTTGTGAACTTTCTGTACCTCACTTTATGATACACACCACATACAAACGTTGTGAACTTTCTGTACCTCACTTTATGATACACACCACATACAAACGTTGTAAACTTTCTGTACCTCACTTTATGATACACACCACATACAGACGTTGTGAACTTTCTGTACCTCACTTTATGATACACACCACATACAAACGTTGTGAACTTTCTGTACCTCACTTTATGATACACACCACATACAGACGTTGTGAACTTTCTGTACCTCACTTTATGATACACACCTCATACAAACGTTGTAAACTTTCTGTACCTCACTTTATGAGACACACCACATACAGACGTTGTGAACTTTCTGTACCTCACTTTATGATACACACCACATACAAACGTTGTGAACTTTCTGTAACTCACTTTATGATACACACCACATACAAACGTTGTGAACTTTCTGTACCCCACTTTATGATACACACCACATACAGACGTTGTGAACTTTCTGTACCTCACTTTATGATACACACCACATACAGACGTTGTGAACTTTCTGTACCTCACTTTATGATACACACCACATACAAACGTTGTGAACTTTCTGTACCTCACTTTATGATACACACCACATACAAACGTTGTGAACTTTCTGTACCTCACTTTATGATACACACCACATACAGACGTTGTGAACTTTCTGTACCTCACTTTATGATACACACCACATACAAACGTTGTGAACTTTCTGTACCTCACTTTATGATACACACCACATACAAACGTTGTGAACTTTCTGTACCTCACTTTATGATACACACCACATACAGACGTTGTGAACTTTCTGTACCTCACTTTATGATACACACCACATACAAACGTTGTGAACTTTCTGTACCTCACTTTATGATACACACCACATACAGACGTTGTGAACTTTCTGTACCTCACTTTATGATACACACCACATATAAACGTTGTGAACTTTCTGTACCTTACTTTATGAGACACACCAAATACAAACGTTGTGAACTTTCTGTACCTCACTTTATGATACACACCGCATACAAACGTTGTGAACTTCTTGTACCTCACTTTATGATACACACCACATACAAACGTTGTGAACTTTCGGTACCTCACTTTATGATACACACCACATACAAACGTTGTGAACTTTCTGTACCTCACTTTATGATACACACCACATACAAACGTTGTGAACTTTCTGTACCTCATTTTATGATACATACCACATACAAACGTTGTGAACTTTCTGTACCTCACTTTATGATACACACCACATACAAACGTTGTGAACTTTCAGTACCTCACTTTATGATACACACCACATACAAACGTTGTGAACTTTCTGTACCTCACTTTATGAGACACACAACATACAAACGTTGTGAACTTTCTGTACCTCACTTTATGATACACACCACATACAAACGTTGTGAACTTTCTGTACCTCACTTTATGATACACACCACATACAAACGTTGTGAACTTTCTGTACCTCACTTTATGATACACACCACATACAAACGTTGTGAACTTTCTGTACCTTACTTTATGATACACACCACATACAAACGTTGTGAACTTTCTGTACCTCACTTTATGATACACACCACATACAAACTTTGTGAACTTTCTGTACCTCACTTTATGAGACACACCACATACAAACGTTGTGAACTTTCTGTACCTCACTTTATGATACACACCACATACAAACGTTGTGAACTTTCTGTACCTCACTTTATGAGACACACCACATACAAACGTTGTGAACTTTCTGTACCTCACTTTATGATACGCACCACATACAAACGTTGTGAACTTTCTGTACCTCACTTTATGATACACACCACATACAAACGTTGTGAACTTTCTGTACCTCACTTTATGATACACACCACATACAGACGTTGTGAACTTTCTGTACCTCACTTTATGATACACACCACATACAAACGTTGTGAACTTTCTGTACCTCACTTTATGATACACACCACATACAAACGTTGTGAACTTTCTGTACCTCACTTTATGATACACACCACATACAAACGTTGTGAACTTCCTGTACCTCACTTTATGATACACACCACATACAAACGTTGTGAACTTTCTGTACCTCACTTTATGAGACACACCACATACAAACGTTGTGAACTTTCTGTACCTCACTTTATGATACACACCACATACAAACGTTGTGAACTTTCTGTACCTCACTTTATGATACACACCACATACAAACGTTGTGAACTTTCTGTACCTCACTTTATGAGACACACCACATACAAACGTTGTGATATTTCTGTACCTCACTTTATGATACACACCACATACAAACGTTGTGAACTTACTGTACCTTACTTTATGATACCCACCACATACAAACGTTGTGAACTTTCTGTACCTCACTTTATGATACATACCACATACAATTGTTGTGAACTTTCTGTACCTTACTTTATGAGACACACCACATACAAACGTTGTGAACTTTCTGTACCTCACTTTATGATACACACCACATACAAACGTTGTGAACTTTCTGTACCTCACTTTATGAGACAGACCACATACAAACGTTGTGAACTTTCTGTACCTCACTTCATGAGACACACCAAATACAAACGTTGTGAACTTTCTGTACCTCACTTTATGATACACACCACATACAAACGTTGTGAACTTTCTGTACCTCTTTTTATGATACACACCACATACAAACGTTGTGAACTTTCTGTACCTCACTTTATGATACACACCACATACAAACGTTGTGAACTTTCTGTACCTCACTTTATGATACACACCACATACAAACGTTGTGAACTTTCTGTACCTCACTTTATGATACACACCACATACAAACGTTGTGAACTTTCTGTACCTCACTTTATGATACACACCACATACAAACGTTGTGAACTTTCTGTACCTCACTTTATGATACACACCACATACAAACGTTGTGAACTTTCTGTACCTCAGTTTATGAGACACACCACATACAAACGTTGTGAACTTTCAGTACCTCACTTTATGAGACACACCACATACAAACGTTGTGAACTTTCTGTACCTCACTTTATGATACACACCACATATAAACGTTGTGAACTTTCTGTACCTCACTTTATGATACACACCACATACAAACATTGTGAACTTTCTGTACCTCACTTTATGATACACACCACATACAAACGTTGTGAACTTTCTGTACCTCACTTTATAATACACACCACATACAAACGTTGTGAATTTTCTGTACCTCACTTTATGAGACACACCACATACAAACGTTGTGAACTTTCTGTACCTCACTTTATGATACACACCACATACAAACGTTGTGAACTTTCTGTACCTCACTTTATGATACACACCACATACAAACGTTGTGAACTTTCTGTACCTCACTTTATGATACACACCACATACAAACGTTGTGAACTTTCTGTACCTCACTTTATGATACACACCACATACAAACGTTGTGAACTTTCTGTACCTCACTTTATGATACACACCACATACAAACGTTGTGAACTTTCTGTACCTCACTTTATGATACACACCACATACAAACGTTGTGAACTTTCTGTACCTCACTTTATGATACACACCACATACAAACGTTGTGAACTTTCTGTACCTCACTTTATGAGACACACCACATACAAACGTTGTGAACTTTCTGTACCTCATTTTATGATACATACCACATACAAACGTTGTGAACTTTCTGTACCTCACTTTATGATACACACCACATACAAACGTTGTGAACTTTCAGTACCTCACTTTATGATACACACCACATACAAACGTTGTGAACTTTCTGTACCTCACTTTATGAGACACACAACATACAAACGTTGTGAACTTTCTGTACCTCACTTTATGATACACACCACATACAAACGTTGTGAACTTTCTGTACCTCACTTTATGATACACACCACATACAAACGTTGTGAACTTTCTGTACCTCACTTTATGATACACACCACATACAAACGTTGTGAACTTTCTGTACCTCACTTTATGATACACACCACATACAAACGTTGTGAACTTTCTGTACCTCACTTTATGATACACACCACATACAAACTTTGTGAACTTTCTGTACCTCACTTTATGAGACACACCACATACAAACGTTCTGAACTTTCTGTACCTCACTTTATGATACACACCACATACAAACGTTGTGAACTTTCTGTACCTCACTTTATGAGACACACCACATACAAACGTTGTGAACTTTCTGTACCTCACTTTATGATACGCACCACATACAAACGTTGTGAACTTTCTGTACCTCACTTTATGATACACACCACATACAAACGTTGTGAACTTTCTGTACCTCACTTTATGATACACACCACATACAGACGTTGTGAACTTTCTGTACCTCACTTTATGATACACACCACATACAAACGTTGTGAACTTTCTGTACCTCACTTTATGATACACACCACATACAAACGTTGTGAACTTTCTGTACCTCACTTTATGATACACACCACATACAAACGTTGTGAACTTTCTGTACCTCACTTTATGATACACACCACATACAATCGTTGTGAACTTTCTGTACCTCACTTTATGAGACACACCACATACAAACGTTGTGAACTTTCTGTACCTCACTTTATGATACACACCACATACAAACGTTGTGAACTTTCTGTACCTCACTTTATGATACACACCACATACAAACGTTGTGAACTTTCTGTACCTCACTTTATGAGACACACCACATACAAACGTTGTGATATTTCTGTACCTCACTTTATGATACACACCACATACAAACGTTGTGAACTTACTGTACCTTACTTTATGATACACAACACATACAAACGTTGTGAACTTTCTGTACCTCACTTTATGATACATACCACATACAATTGTTGTGAACTTTCTGTACCTTACTTTATGAGACACACCACATACAAACGTTGTGAACTTTCTGTACCTCACTTTATGATACACACCACATACAAACGTTGTGAACATTCTGTACCTCACTTTATGAGACAGACCACATACAAACGTTGTGAACTTTCTGTACCTCACTTTATGAGACACACCAAATACAAACGTTGTGAACTTTCTGTACCTCACTTTATGATACACACCACATACAAACGTTGTGAACTTTCTGTACCTCTTTTTATGATACACACCACATACAAACGTTGTGAACTTTCTGTACCTCACTTTATGATACACACCACATACAAACGTTGTGAACTTTCTGTACCTCACTTTATGATACACACCACATACAAACGTTGTGAACTTTCTGTACCTCACTTTATGATACACACCACATACAAACGTTGTGAACTTTCTGTACCTCACTTTATGATACACACCACATACAAACGTTGTGAACTTTCTGTACCTCACTTTATGATACACACCACATACAAACGTTGTGAACTTTCTGTACCTCACTTTATGAGACACACCACATACAAACGTTGTAAACTTTCTGTACCTCACTTTATGATACACACCACATATAAACGTTGTGAACTTTCTGTACCTCACTTTATGATACACACCACATACAAACGTTGTGAACTTTCTGTACCTTACTTTATGATACACACCACATACAAACGTTGTGAACTTTCTGTACCTCACTTTATGATACACACCACATACAAACGTTGTGAATTTTCTGTACCTCACTTTATGAGACACACCACATACAAACGTTGTGAACTTTCTGTAACTCACTTTATGATACACACCACATACAAACGTTGTAAACTTTCTGTACCTCTTTTTATAATACACACCACATACAAACGTTGTGAACTTTCTGTACCTCACTTTATGATACACACCACATACAAACGTTGTGAACTTTCTGTACCTCACTTAATGATACACACCACATACAAACGTTGTGAACTTTCTGTACCTCACTTTATGATACACACCACATACAAACGTTGTGAACTTTCTGTACCTCACTTTATGATACACACCACATACAAACGTTGTGAACTTTCTGTACCTCACTTTATGATACACACCACATACAAACGTTGTGAACTTTCTGTACCTCACTTTATGAGACACACCACATACAAACGTTGTGAACTTTCTGTACCTCACTTTATGATACACACCACATACAAACGTTGTGAACTTTCAGTACCTCACTTTATGAGACACACCACATACAAACGTTGTGAACTTTCTGTACCTCACTTTATGATACACACCACATATAAACGTTGTGAACTTTCTGTACCTCACTTTATGATACACACCACATACAAACGTTGTGAACTTTCTGTACCTCACTTTATGATACACACCACATACAAACGTTGTGAACTTTCTGTACCTCACTTTATGATACACACCACATACAAACGTTGTGAACTTTCTGTACCTCACTTTATGAGACACACCACATACAAACGTTGTGAACTTTCTGTACCTCACTTTATGATACACACCACATACAAACGTTGTGAACTTTCTGTACCTCACTTTATGATACACACCACATACAAACGTTGTGAACTTTCTGTACCTCACTTTATGATACACACCACATACAAACGTTGTGAACTTTCTGTACCTCACTTTATGAGACACACCACATACAAACGTTGTGAACTTTCTGTACCTCACTTTATGATACACACTACATACAAACGTTGTGAATTTTCTGTACCTCACTTTATGAGACACACCACATACAAACGTTGTGAACTTTCTGTACCTCACTTTATGAGACACACCAAATACAAACGTTGTGAACTTTCTGTACCTCACTTTATGATACACACCACATACAAACGTTGTGAACTTTCAGTACCTCACTTTATGAGACACACCACATACAAACGTTGTAAACTTTCTGTACCTCACTTTATGATACACACCACATATAAACGTTGTGAACTTTCTGTACCTCGATTTATGATACACACCACATACAAACGTTGTGAACTTTCTGTACCTCACTTTATGATACACACCACATACAAACGTTGTGAACTTTCTGTACCTTACTTTATGATACACACCACATACAAACGTTGTGAATTTTCTGTACCTCACTTTATGAGACACACCACATACAAACGTTGTGAACTTTCTGTACCTCACTTTATGATACACACCACATACAAACGTTGTGAACTTTCTGTACCTCTTTTTATAATACACACCACATACAAACGTTGTGAACTTTCTGTACCTCACTTTATGATACACACCACATACAAACGTTGTGAACTTTCTGTACCTCACTTAATGATACACACCACATACAAACGTTGTGAACTTTCTGTACCTCACTTTATGATACACACCACATACAAACGTTGTGAACTTTCTGTACCTCACTTTATGATACACACCACATACAAACGTTGTGAACTTTCTGTACCTCACTTTATGATACACACCACATACAAACGTTGTGAACTTTCTGTACCTCACTTTATGAGACACACCACATACAAACGTTGTGAACTTTCTGTACCTCACTTTATGATACACACCACATACAAACGTTGTGAACTTTCAGTACCTCACTTTATGAGACACACCACATACAAACGTTGTGAACTTTCTGTACCTCACTTTATGATACACACCACATATAAACGTTGTGAACTTTCTGTACCTCACTTTATGATACACACCACATACAAACGTTGTGAACTTTCTGTACCTCACTTTTTGATACACACCACATACAAACGTTGTGAACTTTCTGTACCTCACTTTATGATACACACCACATACAAACGTTGTGAACTTTCTGTACCTCACTTTATGAGACACACCACATACAAACGTTGTGAACTTTCTGTACCTCACTTTATGATACACACCACATACAAACGTTGTGAACTTTCTGTACCTCACTTTATGATACACACCACATACAAACGTTGTGAACTTTCTGTACCTCACTTTATGATACACACCACATACAAACGTTGTGAACTTTCTGTACCTCACTTTATGATACACACCACATACAAACGTTGTGAACTTTCTGTACCTCACTTTATGATACACACCACATACAAACGTTGTGAACTTTCTGTACCTCACTTTATGATACACACCACATACAAACGTTGTGAACTTTCTGTACCTCACTTTATGATACACACCACATACAAACGTTGTGAACTTTCTGTACCTCACTTTATGAGACACACCACATACAAACGTTGTGAACTTTCTGTACCTCACTTTATGATACACACCACATACAAACGTTGTGAATTTTCTGTACCTCACTTTATGAGACACACCACATACAAACGTTGTGAACTTTCTGTACCTCACTTTATGATACACACCACATACAAACGTTGTGAACTTTCTGTACCTCACTTTATGATACACACCACATACAAACGTTGTGAACTTTCTGTACCTCACTTTATGATACACACCACATACAAACGTTGTGAACTTTCTGTAACCCACTTTATGATACACACCACATACAAACGTTGTGAACTTTCTGTACCTCACTTTATGAGACACACCACATACAAACGTTGTGAACTTTCTGTACCTCACTTTATGAGACACACCACATACAAACGTTGTGAACTTTCTGTACCTCACTTTATGATACACACCACATACAAACGTTGTGAACTTTCTGTACCTCACTTTATGAGACACACCACATACAAACGTTGTGAACTTTCTTTACCTCACTTTATGATACACACCACATACAAACGTTGTGAACTTTCTGTACCTCACTTTATGATACACACCACATACAAACGTTGTGAACTTTCTGTACCTCACTTTATGATACACACCACATACAAACGTTGTGAACTTTCTGTACCTCACTTTATGATACACACCACATACAAACGTTGTGAACTTTCTGTACCTCACTTTATGAGACACACCACATACAAACGTTGTGAACTTTCTGTACCTCACTTTATGATACACACCACATACAAACGTTGTGAACTTTCTGTACCTCACTTTTTGATACACACCACATACAAACGTTGTGAACTTTCTGTACCTCACTTTATGAGACACACCACATACAAACGTTGTGAACTTTCTGTACCTCACTTTATGATACACACCACATACAAACGTTGTGAACTTTCTGTACCTCACTTTATGAGACACACCACATACAAACGTTGTGAACTTTCTGTACCTCACTTTATGAGACACACCAAATACAGACGTTGTGAACTTTCTGTACCTCACTTTATGAGACACACCACATACAAACGTTGTGAACTTTCTGTACCTCACTTTATGATACACACCACATACAAACGTTGTGAACTTTCTGTACCTCACTTTATGAGACACACCACATACAAACGTTGTGAACTTTCTGTACCTCACTTTATGAGACACACCAAATACAAACGTTGTGAACTTTCTGTACCTCACTTTATGAGACACACCACATACAAACGTTGTGAACTTTCTGTACCTCACTTTATGATACACACCACATACAAACGTTGTGAACTTTCTGTACCTCACTTTATGATACACACCACATACAAACGTTGTGAACTTTCTGTACCTCACTTTATGAGACACATCACATACAAACGTTGTGAACTTTCTGTACCTCACTTTATGAGACACACCAAATACAAACGTTGTGAACTTTCTGTACCTCACTTTATGAGACACACCAAATACAAACGTTGTGAACTTTCTGTACCTCACTTTATGAGACACACCAAATACAGACGTTGTGAACTTCTTGTACCTCACTTTATGAGACACACCAAATACAAACGTTGTGATCTTTCTGTACCTCACTTTATGAGACACACCAAATACAAACGTTGTGAACTTTCTGTACCTCACTTTATGAGACACACCAAATACAGACGTTGTGAACTTCTTGTACCTCACTTTATGAGACACACCAAATACAAACGTTGTGAACTTTCTGTACCTTACTTTATGAGACACACCAAATACAGACGTTGTGAACTTTCTGTACCTCACTTTATGAGACACACCAAATACAGACGTTGTGAACTTTCTGTACCTCACTTTATGAGACACACCAAATACAGACGTTGTGAACTTTCTGTACCTCACTTTATGAGACACACCAAATACAGACGTTGTGAGCTTTCTGTACCTCACTTTATGAGACACACCAAATACAGACGTTGTGAACTTTCTGTACCTCACTTTATGAGACACACCAAATACAGACGTTGTGAACTTTCTGTACCTCACTTTATGAGACACACCAAATACAGACGTTGTGAACTTTCTGTACCTCACTTTATGAGACACACCAAATACAGACGTTGTGAACTTTCTGTACCTCACTTTATGAGACACACCAAATACAAATGTGTATACACAATCATTGCTTCTAGATAGATATATATTTCTGATCTCATATGAATACATTTTAGTCAGCCCCTTCCATAGAGTGTACGGCAAGACTTCCACCTCTAGAGTGATACCAGTGTTATCTCAAGCGTGATATTCTCATGTACCAAGGAGAAACTAGTGCTCACCTTTCGGGGTTGGTGTACTCATGAACCAAAATAATCTTACTCATCCTCACACGTTGGCACACACAAAAACTCTCACATGCCTATCTACACACATACACATCTTACACACAGAATGTAAAAAGTCACAAGGTGAACTAGAGAGGGTGAAAAAATCTCTTTCTGAAACTCTCTCTCTCTCTCTCTCACACACACACATGCACATACATACATACATACATACATGCAAGCATATATTATATGCATATGTTATTTTTGTGACGCTACGCACCGGTAAGGCGTACAATCACCTTTTTGAATGTGGGGAAAAAATATTACTTTTCTAGTATTTTAACGTATATTATTAATTTATTAGTAGATAAAAGTTAGGCAATCAATCACTGAGTACCGGCACCTATTTTTTTTTTTTACAGATATCTATATTATAAAGTAGAAAGTAAGGTGTATGTATGTATATGCCGAACAGTTTGACTAATCTTGATAAAACCTGGCAGAAATGTTCCTTGGGTACTAACTTAGACCGTAGTGTATGTACTGTAGCCCTAAAACAAACTTAAGACCCTCAAAAAAAAACTTTGTTTGTTTGTAAAATGTTTTACATGTTTTTGGATGTTCCTTCAGAGTTAAAGATAGTTTACTTCCTAAGTTTACTTCCTAGTATATATATTTTTGTGGAAAAAAAAGTGCCGGTACTCAGTGAATAGGTGCAGGTACTCAGTGACTAGGTGCAGGTACTCAGTGACTAGGTGCAGGTACTCAGTGATGGTGAAAATGCGATGAAAATTATCGAAGCTCTTCATATGTAGGTAAAAAGACATTCTGATTAAATATCTCTCTAACAACCTAAGATTCCACATTGAAGGGCTTGAGACTTACTACTTGTATTTTTCAGTCGAGAGAAAAAAAGCACAGACAACTCTCAATTACCCACCCTACAAGTGTACAAAAGACATAAGGGAGAGAAGCTTTACAAATACCAAGGGAAACGATTGTGAGCAGAATGTAGTGAACATTGTTTTCCAAACTCTTGACATTTATTCCCCCCCCCCCCCAGTAACTCCTCAGTTGTACTTTTATCTACCGTTTTGGCCTTTTTTTTGTTCCTTAGTCGGGCACGCGCACACACATACACGTACTTAAACAATAAACAAGAACAAAGTAGGAAACTTAAAAGTTTTATTCGGATTTGACTTTGTGGTACATGAATGTTAGCAGAAGTGTGATCAGAACAGGACTGTCAGAAGGTGTATCTAGATCTGTTTGAATGTTTTAACAAACACTACAGATAGTATCTCTATCTGCCAATATCTGTTGGCTCGGCATTTTGTCAAGAAGATGCAATAGCGCGAGCTGCAAGGTCATTCGGAAGATGAGCTGTCAAGGTTATGATTACACAAACACACACACACACTGAAGTTATGGGGTTTGGGGGGGGGTCGAAGACTAAATGCGACACTGGTAAGGGTGGGAGGGTAAGCACTGGGAGGGGGAACAAAAATGTGTTTTTATTTGCAGCTCTTGAAAAATGTTTCCTTATCGCCGAGTGAGTGTCTGGGTACCCGGGTGAGGTAATTTACCGATGAATCATGGGAAGAGATACAGGGCGAAGAATGGGGGAGGAGTAGTGTGACGAGTTTCGGTAGATGTTAGCAGCGATGGTGCTGTGGGTAGTGGCGTAAGTAGCAGTACGAACGTTGCTCCCTCAGAGCTGCCTCAATCATACATTCCTATTCTGACTTTCTGGGAGTTCAAATTGAACTTTGTTCTGTTCAAACTACAAATAGAAATAATGCCAGGACCATGTCTCTATGTTCGCTCTGAGATTTGGAAGTTTGCAAACTTTAATGATAGTTATTACAAAGGGGCACTACCTATAAAAAGATCCCCAATTTGATGACGCAATCCAAAGTAAAAAACTTTTTTTCATGATAGACCAAAGTAAGGAGTATAGGAGAGCTAAGGTGAAAAGAGCAATACATCTTTTCCTCCTCCTCCCCCGCTCTCACATTTCCGAATGTTCTTATTCTCTTTACCTGCGTCTCTTTTCTGTCTTAACTAATAGTACACAGATTACAAAATTAAGTCTGGAAGATATTCAAATTTTCTAGACTGCGAATATATCCCTAACTTGAAGTAAGTTCATTATATAAACAAAACTTGAGTTAAACCTTGTACACTGTCAGAGTCTAGTGCATTAGGGTGATTTAAAAGGGATGAAATATCATTTAAAAAAAATATTTTTGAAGTAAAGATGGGACAATTGAGGGGCCAGTAGCTACGGAGTACTGCAGGCATTATAGCCAAGAAAGATCTAAGGATGATAGTGGAATAGAAGAGAATACATGAAAGTGTTTGTCTTCCACTTTGAGGTGGGGGGGGGGGGAGCCATAGATAATTGCGTACACATGGCATGAGAGAAACGATGGAATGGTTGGGGAGGGGGAAAGGTGCTCAAGATGACCTTCTCAAGTGGCTGTATTCCAGAAGCGGAAGTCAACTGCCTGCTACTTATCTAAATAATTACATCCTAGACCCTATGCAACACTCACACACACACACACACACACACACACACAAATATACTACCACAGGAACACTCTAGTACTGACACACATACAAGAGCCTTCACTCAGACACACTCTTACATTGTTTTGTGTAACAAACAAATAGATGACATTAATTAGTAAACAAATAGATGACATTAATTAGTAAACAGAAATAAATGACATTAGTTAGTAAACAGAAATAGTGTTAATGTTAAATTTAAATTTGGAAATATAATTGTCCCTGTCTTATAGAGAAATAGACTTATAGAGCTCCTACCCATATCAAGCTAATGATATTGAAATAGACTTAAAGATCTCCTACCCATATCAAGCTAATGATATTGAAATAGACTTAAAGATCCCCTACCCATATCAAGCTAATGATATTGAAATAGACTTAAAGATCTCCTACCCATATCAAGCTAATGATATTGAAATAGACTTAAAGATCCCCTACCCATATCAA
>JAZGLO010006607.1:42500-132500 GCA_036873155.1 Biomphalaria sudanica | reverse complement strand
AACACACACTTTTCTCCCCTCCGAGCCTCACAGACACACACTTTTCTACTCTCCCCCCCTCACAGACACACACTATTCTACTCTCCCCCCTCACAGACACACACTATTCTACTCTCCCCCCCCTCACAGACACACACTTTTCTACTCTCCCCCCCTCACAGACACACACTTTTCTACTCTCCCCCCTCACAGACACAAACTTTTCTACTCTCCCCCCTTCACAGACACACACTTTTCTACTCTCCCCCCTCACAGACACACACTTTTCTACTCTCCCCCCTGCACAGACACACTTTTCTACTCTCCCCCCTCACAGACACACACTTTTCTACTCTCCGCCCCTCACAGACACACACTTTTCTACTCTCCCCCCTCACAGACACACACTATTCTACTCTCCCCCCTTCACAGACATACACTTTTCTCCCCTTCCCCCTTCACAGACACACACTTTTCTACTCTCCTCACTTCACAGACACACACTTTTCTCCCCTCCCCCCTTCACAGACACACTTTTCTACTCTCCCCCCTCACAGACACACACTTTTCTCCCCTCCGCCCCTCACAGACACACACTTTTCTACTCTCCCCCCTCACAGACACACACTTTTCTACTCTCCCCCTCACAGACACACACTATTCTACTCTCCCCCCCTCACAGACACACACTTTTCTCCCCTTCCCCCTTCACAGACACACACTATTCTACTCTCCCCCCTTCACAGACACACACTTTTCTCCCCTTCCCCCTTCACAGACACACACTTTTCTACTCTTCTCCCTTCACAGACATACACTTTTCTCCCCTCTGTCTCTCACAGACACACACTTTTCTCCCCTCCCTCTCTCACAGACACACACTTTTCTCCCCTCCCTCTCTCACAGACACACACTTTTCTCCCCCTCCCCCTCAAAGACACACAATTTTCTACTCTCCCCCCTCACAGACACACACTTTTCTACTCTCCCCCCTCACAGACACACACTTTTCTCCCATCCCTCTCTCACAGACTTACACTTTTCTCCCCTCCCTCTCTCACAGACACACACTTTTCTCCCCTCCCTCTCTCACAGACACACACTTTTGTCCCCTCCGCCCCTCAAATACACACTCTTTTCTCCCCTCCGCCCCTCACAGACACACACTTTTCTACTCTCCCCCCTCACAGACACACACTTTTCTCCCCTCCCTCTCTCACAGACACACACTTTTCTCCCCTCCGCCCCTCACAGACACACACTTTTTCTCCCCTTCCCCCTTCACAGACACACACTATTCTACTCTCCCCCCTTCACAGACACACACTTTTCTCCCCTTCCCCCTTCACAGACACACACTTTTCTCCCCTTCCCCCTTCACAGACACACACTTTTCTCCCCTTCCCCCTTCACAGACACACACTTTTCTATTCTCCTCCCTTCACAGACACACTTTTTTACTTTCCCCTCTCACAGACACACTTTTTTTACTCTCCCCCCTCACAGACACACACTTTTCTACTCTCCCCCCCTAACAGACACACACTTTTCTCCCCTCCGAGCCTCACAGACACACACTTTTCAACTCCCCCCCCTCACAGACACACAATATTCTACTCTCCTCCCTTCACAGACACACATTTTTCTCCCCTCCGCCCTTCACAGACACACACTTTTTTACTTCTCCCCTCACAGACACACACTTTTCTACTATCCCCCCTCACAGACACACACTTTTTTACTCTCCCCCCCTCACAGACACACACTTTTCTCCCCTCTGTCTCTCACAGACACACACTTTTCTCCCCTCCCTCTCTCACAGACACTCACTTTTCTCCCCCTCCCCCTCAAAGACACACAATTTTCTACTCTCCCCCCTCACAGACACACACTTTTCTACTCTCCCCCCTCACAGACACACACTTTTCTCCCATCCCTCTCTCACAGACACACACTTTTCTCCCCTCCCTCTCTCACAGACACACACTTTTGTCCCCTCCGCCCCTCAAATACACACTCTTTTCTCCCCTCCGCCCCTCACAGACACACACTTTTCTACTCTCCCCCCTCACAGACACACACTTTTCTCCCCTCCCTCTCTCACAGACACACACTTTTCTCCCCTCCGCCCCTCACAGACACACACTTTTTCTACTCTCCCCCCTCACAGACACACACTATTCTACTCTCCCCCCCTCACAGACACACACTTTTCTCCCCTTCCCCCTTCACAGACACACACTATTCTACTCTCCCCCCTTCACAGACACACACTTTTCTCCCCTTCCCCCTTCACAGACACACACTTTTCTCCCCTTCCCCCTTCACAGACACACACTTTTCTCCCCTTCCCCCTTCACAGACACACACTTTTCTATTCTCCTCCCTTCACAGACACACTTTTTTACTTTCCCCTCTCACAGACACACTTTTTTTACTCTCCCCCCTCACAGACACACACTTTTCTACTCTCCCCCCCTAACAGACACACACTTTTCTCCCCTCCGAGCCTCACAGACACACACTTTTCTACTCTCCCCCCCCCCTCACAGACACACAATATTCTACTCTCCTTCCTTCACAGACACACACTTTTCTCCCCTCCGCCCTTCACAGACACACACTTTTTTACTTCTCCCCTCACAGACACACACTTTTCTACTATCCCCCCTCACAGACACACACTTTTTTACTCTCCCCCCCCTCACAGACACACACTTTTCTACTCTCCCCCCCCTAACAGACACACACTTTTCTCCCCTCCGAGCCTCACAGACACACACTTTTCCTTCCCCCTCCCCTCACAGACACACTTTTCAACTCTCCCCCCCCCCCGCTCAGGTGTCACGCATGTACACACGTGTCCATAATGCACGTGCTTGGTGCATTCTGTAAGTGTCAGCACCGTTTGACGACCACACAAACTGATGACGCATGAGTTTTAGTTTGCGCTTTCTTTCTCCCCCCCCCCCTCCAAATCTCTGGAGCCTTTAATGTTCCTCAGCACATTCGGTCCTCTCTTCTCTCCCCCCCCCCATTCACCTAAATCATTCCAGTCCTTCAAAACAACAAGACCCTCCACGGTTAGGGCCCAAGGAACTCGGGACCTCCCTGGCCACAGAATATCTCCTGCTTCATGTTTTGCTAGTGTAGCTGGCGAAGGTCAAGTTCGTCTTTTGACAGAATTCAAACATTTATCTCTTTACAGTTTTCATTCGAGACTTTTTTTAGCTTTAGGAAAAAAAAGTATATCCTTTGAGCGGGGGGGGGGGGGGGGTCTATTTGTAATAAAGAGTGAACATGTTGAACAGATGTATTTGTGTGTGTGTGTTGGTGTGTATGTGGTACTGTTGTCAGTTCTATTTACAAGAGTTTTATTATATACTCTCTTTACAGAAATTCTTGAGAAAAAAATGTTTCTGATCTAATTTCATACAGCTAGTTTTATATGTATATGTATGTGTGCGTGTGTGTGTGTGTATTTATATATCTCACTTGGAATGTCCCCACAAAATCCGTGTCAGGGGGGATCTGAGAGTAAATAGAACTATGTGGGGGGGGGGAGAAGAATGATTTGTCAAATGATTGCGAGGAATGATTGCGAGGAATGATTGTGAGGAATGATTGTGAAGAATGCTTGTATAAGCAAAAAGAAATGTTTGTGAACAAAAGAGGTAACAAATGAAAACATACATACATTTCCATTGCTATACAGAAAGTAGAGAGTGCATTTGTTCCCTAGAGCCAATAGTTTATGTCTCATTGGTTGGGTAACACATTCGTAAGAGGAACTAGAATAAATCTTTTTGTATTTCTCTGAACCATTGGGCGTGTACGTCTGTATATTTTGTGTGTACATGTTTTTGTGTGTTAGTGTGTTTCGTGTGTTTGTAGTTGTGCGTGAGTGTGCTCTGGAGAATAAAAGAAGGAAAATAAAGAAACTGAACATCTGTTTGCTCTGGAATCAAAAGTTTTTGTTCTGTTTCAACACAATTCTAGCTAGTACACTTTTGTTCAGAGCTTCTTTGAAACGCTGGAAAGTGCCTGCATATAAATGCTATGTCTTATCATGTACCATGAATAGTTCTAAAACATCCAACTTCATTTCGTCCTAGGGATGTCGTCAACACGCTTTCTAATGTCATCTGATTTCTTCTCTATCTTCTAGATCTTGCCTCCACCCACAAACATCCTAATTTCTCTCCCCCTGCCCCGTACCTTGAATCTCCGAATTTCCAGACTAAAAGAAGATCAGGTGAAGTGCTCAAAGGTGCACGCCAACTTTTAGACCAAAAAACTTTCACCCTCATTTTTTTATGCTCTACGAAAATCCCCAACAAAAAAAGACTGAGGTCAAAATACGAAGGTCAGCACGTTAAGATCTCAGCTCCACTCACAAAAATATATTTATATAAACCTTTTTTTTCTAACTCCATTTCCTCGGTTCAATGTCAGATTATTTTTATCTTCGGCCAAATGTAGGTGGAGATGCTAACCCTGGCCAGGACTCTGGCACAATTTGAATGGGGAAATCCAGATTTTTTTTTGTTTCACATGCGTCTTCATCATACAGGAATCTCATTCTGAACCATTTTGATTTAAACATTGTAGGCCATAGAACCCCGAGTTTACAACATGCAAACTCTGCAGGGTTACTGCGTTACACTGTTAATACCAAGAGGTATGGAATACATTTTGAGAAAGTGTACGATTTGTTTCATAGAACCAAACAGTGTTGTGCCTTTTAAGTAAAGAGTTTATGTTTCACCGTTCACTCCTTAGTTGAGTCAATAAGATGATATGCTGAAACGCATTCCACGTGAAGTTGTCCTAACACTCTCGCCATCACGTGGGTCTCAATAAAAATGTATACCTCTGAGTTTGCCTGCATCTGTGGACAAGAGAATCACCCACAAGTGTGGTGTTGTGATTTGTCACAGAATATCCTCTGCCTTATCATATAGTCCAGAATTTAATGTGATATGTAAAAAAGTAATATAATTGCTGTGCCCATAAAGGCGTTGTGTCATTAAAGGCCTGCATCAATAGTTCCAAGATCAAAAGAAGCTCTACTCTGTACCACGGGATATGAAGCACGAAAGTGCTAGAAGATGTAAGGGAATTATTCCTGCAACCCAATTCTAGTGTTTTAGCTCTTAGGCTACACAAATGTCGAGAGAAAGTTAGAAAGTGTAACACTCGAGATGTTATTTGTCAGTCTTAATTGCTGGGATACTGATGGTATATGGTTTCATATTAATATTTAGGTACGAAAGAGTGACGTCTCTTTCGTATGACGTCATTGAGTGTGAGATAAAATTTAACAATTAGGTCAAATGTTAGTGAGCTCTAATAATTAGGTAAAACGATAGTGAGATCTAGCAATTAGGTCAAACGTTAGTGAGATCCAGCAATTAGGTCAAACGTTAGTGAGATCTAGCAATTAGGTCAAATGTTAGTGAGATCTAGCAATTAGGTCAAATGTTAGTGAGATCTAGCAATTAGGTCAAATGTTAGTGAGATCTAGCAATTAGGTCAAATGTTAGTGAGATCTAGCAATTAGGTCAAATGTTAGTGACATACAGAGGCATCAAGAGAACGAGTATGTGCGCTTAACATTCAATGCTAGGAAATGTTTCATTTGGTACACATACTATTAACTGCATAGTGTTGCCAAACTTAGTTCTTTGGAATTAGGATATTTATAGACTAGAATGAAGTCAATGGTTTTGACACACGTCTCTTTTCAAGTCATAACTTCATGGAAGTCGGTGGGGAAACCAGAACGCTGATCTCAAAAACGGCTCTAACGATTTTTCTAGAAATTTAACAGTTTATGTATATTGCTGAGAAAAAAATACTAGTTCGTGAGCCCCATGGTGGAAAACTCTAGTTTGAACGTTATAATTTTCAAAAGTAAAAAATATATAAATGTAAATTTGGCTAGTGTACTATGTTTAGATCTAGAACCCACATAGGTTTTTTAAGGATTATCGCGTTATTGAAAGGGTTATCAGGTTTGGGAATTTCCGAATGTAAGACATTAATGATTCAGGTGTTTAATAAATTAATGTTCAGGATAATTTTTCGCATCGTTTTCTTGACTAGATATAAAGGACTAGATCTCTAGCGTTGGTGTCAACATCACGCGTTCGATACCCATTTGAGCTAGTTTTTTTTATATTATGTTTTGAAACATTTTATTTTATTTTAAGTTGTATAAAGGAGGTATTTTGTCTTTTGTTTTGTTTTAAATGTATTTTGGATGTTTTTTTTTGTGTTTCCAGTCCCATTCTTTTGTTGTGCATAGCAGCGAATGTCAAGAGTGTGATTCAATACCCAATCTATAGTGTGCTGGGATCATAACAGGTTATAGAGAGATCATGTTTAAAAATATAAAGGTTCGACAAAGGGACTGGTAGAAAAGAGTCCCCAAGTCCCCCATAACAAACACTCCTCTGTGCTCGAAGTCAAACGCATTAGTGAAACAATCCACTCCTTGATGTACATCAAAGAATAGTATCTGCCAAGACACCATATCTCTGTGTCCCGACCATCCTCTCCTGAACACCACGTGACAGTCAGGTTTCAACTACATTTGATCTCTTCCATTGCGTTTTTTTTTTAACTTGTATTTTTCTTCCTTTCTTTTGATGAGTTTCTTTAAAAAAAATCTTTTGATTTTAAAAACTAAAATAAAATGCAAAAAAAAAAAAATGAAAACGCACGCGCCTTGTCGTGTGTCGGGGAGTGAGGAAGTCACGAGAGAAGAAAAAATGGGTGGGTGTAAGCCTAGGTGTAACCTGAGAGGGGCGACCAGATGCACTTCCTTCCAATCCCACTCCTAGAGACGTATTTATTATCATCTTCTGGCTGGCGTTTTCTTTTTTATTCCGCCGGTTAGGAGAATCTAAATGGCTGCAACTATTACGCTTTGTAAATGTCATCTCAGCGGCACAGTTAGAACCTAGAGCTTCCTAGACAGCTTCCTATGACATTTGCAGGATAAGGCGGAGCTCTGGCTGCTTTATGTCTGCAGCTTGACTAGTAATTAAAACTAAATTACATTCTAAAGTTTGCTTCTGAAATGGCAGAGTGATAGTTAATATTCAGTTTATACATAAACCAAATCAATGTATTGTGAATCATTTATATATATTTATTCTATTAACCTGGAGATGAAAGTCCAGTCTCAAGTGTTTTTTTTTTTTTTAATTTTTTAAATTTTATTTTGAGTGTTTAGTTATCTATTTAAATGGCGTGGCACTTTTTTCACACTTAGAGATCTATCTATCTTTCACCGTTATCAAGGGCTGCAAGTGTTCGCTACAAGCAATGGGCTTGATTCTACTATTTTATCAAATGAAGCGATTGGCAATTGATAAGAAATTTCTAATTAAGTTTTTCAATTTTTTTAAATTATTTCCTGTCGAAGGAAATTCATAGACGTATCTCCTTTGAGATTACAAAGTATTTTGCAAATTGCACATATTTACATCTTAGTGTCATTTTGGCAAGTTACATCGAATCATTCTATAATAATGCAATTTTATTATTGAAGAAATGAATGGAAAGCTATCTCTGCATGCCAGGGTCGACTTTCATTAAAAGGAAACTCATTGTAGTCCCCTCTACAGTGTCCACTAATTTTCTGCAGGTCTGCAGCAGTACTGCAGGTCTCTGCCGTAATAAAGATGCTCTTATTAATGCATAGGGCTTCATGTGTTTCTTCTAAGTCAGTTGTCACTATCTCCTTGGTTGCTATAACAACAGGGTTTATTGTTATTTTAGATAACTCCTCTTTCTGTCTTTCTTACACTATGGGATAGTGGTAGTGCGATGTCGATGACTATTGCAGATTTTCCTAATTCTGGTCAGTCAAGATCCACCGTCTTCTCAGTCAGACTATCCCAGTAATGTAGATAGTGGATTGATTTGAGAACCATCTATGGTGAGTATTTGTAATAAAGTATTTTTCTTAATCATGCCATGAGTCCAGGCCAGGTGCTGATGCTTATGGCGATCTAGAAAGGCAGATTCTGACAGAGCGGAATAACCTGCCATTATATGTTCTTTCGACTCAGCCACGTCTCCGCGTTAGGCATTTGTCGATAAGATCAGGTTATTATTATTTGTATTATTATTTTACTACTATTATTATTATTATTATTATTATCAACAGACATTGTAAGAGATTCTCTCTGTTGACCTTAAGATAGAAATAAATGTGTAGGCGGCCTATGCATCTTTTGGCGCTAGATAATTACAAAGGTGTAACTGGATTTACTAATGACAACAATATGTCTCAGACATAAGCGTGCTAAACACTAACTAGCTTTTTACATTAGCGTGTTTCTATAATATATATATATATATATAGCGTAGCTAAGCCAATTGTTTTTTTTTTTAGTTTAAGGCCCCCCCCCCTACTCTAGATAACTTTTTTAAAAGTTTAAAACCCCTACAGATGGTTTTGAGTTTAAAATACCCCTACAGAGGGTTTTGAGGTTGAAAACACTTTCTTCAATATTATTCTAAAGCCAACTACTCTCATCAAATTCTATGAACGTAGCTAATGGGGTTTTGAAATTGTTAAAAAAAAAATCAAGAGATTTTTTACTTTAAAACCACTGAACGGATAATTTTGACGATAAAACTTTCCTTTTCATTATAAAATCTAAAGCAAACTACAGTCACCTAATTCCAAGAGCGTAGCCATGAGAGGGTACAAATTTCTACCATTGGCTGTGCTTCACTAATAAAGTAATAAAGTGCAGTGAATAGTCTGCCAAAATTGAAAAAGACTAAATGTGGCTCAACAAAGATAGCTAAGACGGATTTTAGGAGTCAGTTATAGTGATCGGGTCTCAATCAAGGAAATCCTATGCCGAACTGGGAGTCGACCCCTTAGTAAGTTTGTGACAGAGCGTAGAAATGAGGTTTGCTTGACATGTTTTCCGACAAAATGAATTACGTATACAAAGAGTTGCGATGACATGGAGGTCATTACGAAGAAAGCGCAAACAGGGACATCCTAGTACAACTTCACACCCACACTTTTATGGATGTCTTCAGAGCAGGTGGGAAGAGACCTCAGACATTGCCATATATATATATATATATATATATATATATATATATATATATATATATATATATATATGTAAAGAAAGATAGATAGATAGATAGATAGATAGATAGATAGACAGATAGATAGATAGATAGATAGATAGATAGATAGATAGAGATAAAAACAAACACAATTTTTGGAATATAATATGTAGTCATTGCTTGTATTTCAAGAATCGGATTTTCAATAGTGCTTTAGTTTTTGAGATCTAAAAGTGGCATGCAGAAAAATGTACCGACAGCCCAAAAGTTTGAAATCTTTCCTAAATGTAGAGTGGCGTCGTTTCAGATTATTTTAAAAATTTAAAATTGATTGAAGAATAATGAATTGTTGGAGAATCCCTGGCAGAGAAAGAGTGAGATTTTATCGGCGCCTTCGTCACGGAGGTCACGATTTCATGCGATGCGTGTGTGTGTGTCTTGTGCTGAAGTACTTAAGTTCCATGTGTCTCCCAGGACAGAAGATATCTACTGAATGCTCTCTAACTTACGACCCCCCCCCCCACACACACTATTCTGTTCCGAAACGTTGTTGTGGGTATCGTGTTGACTCTCTTCAGATTTCACTACATGTTTTAGGGTTGTGGAAAGTTTGGAAGGAAATCACGAGATACTGTCGATGTTTTCAACAAATACTGTTCAGGAGACAAGCTAATGAATGTCAGTGTCTTAAGTCTTAAGCTACCGATGAACAGTCTATTTTGTATGGGTCAGTTCTTTAGTTCAACTATTAATAGACGTCAATGAGACAATTTTTTATGGAGATGACTAGAAATAATAACTACCTAGAACACATTGTAATAGTGTTGCTTATTATATATTAGAGGCAGGGCCGGTCTTACGAATTGCGGGGCCCAATTTAATGTTTGCGAGGCCCATCTTCTAATTTTTGTTTTACAATAGCATCTATTACTATTAAGTCGATCATTATATCCCAACATTTGTTTTATAACAAGTACAGGAAGCAACTCAAACGCAATAGGCGCCAGTGGGTTAAAGTTACGGCAATCGTAGGAAAGGCCTACACTAAAATGTTAACCCTTTAAGTCCTACATCTTTAAAAGCCTAATACAAGAGCCATGACTGATAGTGATATGCTTAATGTAAATTGCGGGGCCCAAGGCCCAATTGGAGCAATTGGACAAGTCGGGTTAAGGCCGGCCATAAGAAGGATAGAGATAATTCTCAAAAGTCCTGTTCAGATTGAATGGTTTGTTCTTGTCTATGATGGCTGTCTCCTCTAATTATCTAACACTCGTACAATGCCGTGTAGTAATGAATGAAACTATTCTTTTAACTCTCACTACACACGTGTGGATTTTTTTCCTTGCACTGATTTTGACGTGCGACTGTGTCTGACGAGTTATGTTTGAAAACGTTTCAAAATTTGACATAAGTAACACATCATCACAACTATCCCATTTAAAACTAAAAGCTAATGAATTAGTGAACTCTCTAAAGACAAAATGTTTTTGTCTGGTGTACAGAAAACATAAACACTGATCAACATTACGTTTTTGAACCATATAATTTCTGTGCAATTTTTATTTAGCTCTGTTGACTCAATATACAAATTAAAATGTAAACGAATAGCAGATTACTCTGAATAACTCCAGTTGGCCTACGAACATTTCCAAAATATCCTAAAACAGCAGATTACACTGAATAACTTTAGTACGAACATTTCCAAAATATCCTAAAACAGCAGATTACACTGAATAACTTTAGTACGAACATTTACAAAATATCCTAACTCAGAAGTGTAACCTTATATTTCTTTAGCGACTGTTGTTCTAAAATCTAATAGACTCAAAGTACTCTTCTCATTTAGAACTGCTGCTACGATGTATGAATAAGCTGATAACCTGGACAACTGTAGGAGATAAAACACAACCAGAGTCCATCAAAACTGGTTATAACTTTGTGCTGCAACCTCAGGCATTAGAAAGACCCCGCTGCACCTGCTGAAGACATCAAACGGTCCTAGTCCAGAACCTCATGGCATTACGTTACGTCGTGACCCACCTACACCGCCCCTTTCCCATAATTTCGCGCCACGTCACCTTCACCGAGGAGCAGATGAGAACAGCACCATGGCGTTATTTACCTTCGTGTTCGCACTCACGTGGGTGGCTTGGAGTTTTGAATGTCTCTGACGTCATGGTGACCTATGAACCCTAGACATAGTACAACACACAGAGTTTGATCTATGTTCTGCAGCTTGACAATCATTTGAAGAATTGTTGTCTATGCTGAGAGAGATCTAATATTCAAATGGCAGAGAGCGGCCAGTAGATCAAAAACACGTCCAAAGAGAAAAGATCAGATCCATTCACAGCTTTGATGGCTGCCAGGTCGAGTGGTTTGCGCAATGAACTGTCGGCTTGAAGATCCTTAGTTCGATCCCTCGAAGTCGTGCGGAAGGTTAAGGCTAGGTTGTACAAATCTGAAATAACTTCCAAAATAAGCAAGCTGTTTTAGAAGTGTGAGATCAAG
Organism: Biomphalaria sudanica; assembly: GCA_036873155.1. NCBI lineage: Eukaryota > Metazoa > Mollusca > Gastropoda > Planorbidae > Biomphalaria > Biomphalaria sudanica. The sequence goes on along the minus strand of JAZGLO010006607.1, from coordinate 120,896 downwards.
TCTGTCTATCTCTGAATCGCACAGCTTCATTTGTCATTATACTGTTTTTTATTTTCATTTTTACTTACAGCATTTCCAACACTATCGATCATCTAATGTCTTAAATGACTGAATCTATGAGTCATAGCGAAACGTTAATTAGCTTCATATCTTCTTGTCTTATCAGGAGTGATGGGCAAAAGTGAACTAAAAATAGCGCAATGAGCATGCTATAAGCCTAACAGCTGCTCTAAACAAAAATAATTAATAACAAGGTTACAAAGACAGTTTGTGTGGAGACACAAACTCAAATCGGCCCTCGAAGTTTTCCACCCAGGGAACGTAAAAAGGTTTAAATTCTATCAATGACAAATGACAGAGAAGAATGGAGAAAGAAGGTTGACAGATTTTGCGTGGTGCCCCAGCGGTCCAGCAGAGCAAAGGATAGGTGAAAGTGAATGTGAACTTACATGCGAGTCTGTCCTAACTGATGTCTTATAATAAAAGGTCAATCTCTTATTAAAATTCGCACACATTCCGGTAAAAAAATAAATAATTTCTGTAGTTTATTGTCTTATGATTGTGATATAGCGCAGCAGTTCCCGCGATAATATGAAAACCTACTTATTAATTGTTGTTTTAAATTATGTCCGTATATGTATACTAAATAGATAGTAAATATTATTTTTGGGCAAACGTAGTAGCTAGTAGAACAGAACTTACATAACGTAGCAATACAAATGTAAAAAAAAATATTTTTTAACAAAAAATCTAAAACCATTTGCATAAATGTGTTAAAAATTAAATTATAAACAGTGAACCCTACTAAAGAGCCTCCCGTGATTGTTACTATTAATAGTGAATAGTTGTAAAAGTGGTGTATTTTTATGAAAAAAACTGCTTGCATAAGTGATTTAAAAAATTAGATTTTATCGCTTTTAGAAAAGAAAAAGTAGCCGTTGCATCAGAACTTTGAATGGACTAAAATATTATGATGTCGGATTTTCACCATCTTTTCTAGTTTATGAGATCTAAACGGGACGGACGGACAGACATTTCACACAAAACTAATACCGTCTTTTCCCCTTTCGGGGGCCGCTAAAAATACTTTCGACTACACAAATTTATTATTGTTAGAAGGAATCTATTAATAAGTTGTATTTTTTTTTAAATTTTTAATTGCTTTATATAGTGCGTCTTGGATTCATACATGCTCAGTACGCTATGGTCCAATCACTTTGTGGACTAGTGGAAGAGGTTTCCACTCTGCCTTTAGGCGCACAGCAAACAGCAAAGCTTGAGTCTGGATACAGAAAAAAATAATTTTCTCAAGACAATTGCTCGATTCCGAAGCTGATGAATTCTTGGTAAATCGTGCACTTTGCTCTTAATAGTAAACAATAAAACATTGAAAGACAGATTCAAGTTTAGTGGTATTTACCAGCACTCCATTATTAATGCTTTTTGATCCAATCTCAAACCTAATCTTGTGTACTCGTATTCTGCCAATGTTATTAGTATGTCCTGTACTCTGCATGTGGAGTATGTAACAATTGTTTTGCTAATTATACTTTATATGCTTAAGTAGCCTATATTTTACATTTGTTATATTTTTATAGTGTTCTTGTTTAACTAGTCATTTGTCTTTCATATATTTTTACTCTTTTTTTTCTGGTCAATTAATACATAAAGCTGATAAAATTGCTTTTCTTTGACTCTAAATTTGAGATGGCTGTACAGTTAGTGCATCACTTTGTGGGTTTATTTTTGTAAAAATCCCTTCTGCCACTTTCATTATCTCCCCTGCTGCTCAGCTTTGAGGTGTCTCATCCGAGCACAACAACTACAGACAAGATGAAAGTTCCGAGTTATTCATGCCCCACGCATCACTGTAGAATATATTTAATGCACTGTACAGATTTTTTTGTGCGTTTCCCTTAGCTTAGAAATATAACAGTGTGGAGAAACACTTATGCAAATATAGCAGTGCGGCAATCAGTACAGTACTGCCCGTAGCTCAAAGTATCAATTAACTTTAAGGAAGGTGTAGACTTCTCAATGGATTAATATATATTAGTCTTTGGAAACTTCCAATGTTTGCCTAAGTACTTACGACTTTTTTTTGGTGTTATTTCAAAGACAAATCAAGCAGCAAAAGTGAAGTTGACACTTTACAACATGGATTCGACTCTCTAGAATATCATTCTACTCGACTTCTTCGAGTCTGTTTGACTAAATTGACTCTATTTTACGAGATGTACTCAATTTTACGGCATTTGACTAAATTGACTATATTCAACTACATTCTCAATCCGACTACAGGGACTCTATTTTACAACATTTACTTTATTTGATTACACTGACTCTCTTTGACTACATTGATTACACTGTCTCTATTTGACTACATTGACTCTATTCGACTAAAGTGAATCTATTTGATCACAGTGACTTTATTTGACGACATGTTCTTTACTACAGTGAATCTATTTTACGACATTGACCCTATTTGGCTGCAGTGAATCTATTTTACGACATTGACCCTATTTGACTGCAGTGAATCTATTTTACGACATTGACCCTATTTGGCGAATTCTACTTGCACTATAGTACAACGTTTAAATATCTTCTGCCAAAAAGTTTTTTTTTTATAAAGTTGTAAAAGAAACAAAAATTGTGGTACATTTATCTCTGTTAGCCGTGAGAATGACCTTGACCCTGGTAGAGAAACCAGGTTTAATTATTTCTGCCTATAATGTAGATCTGTACCCAGATCTGAGAACTCAACTGTGACCTACTTTGTAGCTTCTTCCTTTTTTCTTGGGTTGTCTTTTTTTTTTCTCTTTTCTTCCTCTCCTTAAGTTAGATCTTCTGAAAGACCGGGAACATGGCTACACCGGTAGAGGATGTAGGCAATTTGATAAATCATATTCTCCCCACCCTGTACCCACCTTCTCACTTCACCACTGCCCCCTCCTTCTCCGGTATTATTTTGTTTTTAAATAATCTTTTGTCATAGCCCAGAAATAAGACATTAGGAGGGATAATGAAGTGGCTTCTTCATGCTGCAATATCTTACTGTATGCTGTAGATGTGTGCGTGTGTGAGTGTGTGTGTGTGCGCGTGTGTGTGAAATTATGTGTGTATATAGATAAAAGCAAAAAGTATGGGCGTACTTTAAAAAAAAAACGTTAGAGGAAAGGAGCTCTTTATGGTTTAAAGTTTACAAAGATTTCCACAAGAGAAGATAACTTTTAACTCGGTTTATTTTCATTTCTGCTTCTAATTAATTTTGCTTTCTTCTTCATTTTGTAATTTTAAAAGTAGGAAAAGTTTGTCTAATGGGCTTTCATTTTACGTGCGTTTTTATTGACAAGCCTTTACTCCTGCTTTCTGTTCTTGAACTACAAGCTTTTCTTGTCTTTTGACTATCTTCATGCACACAGTCTCAATCCAATCTCAGCCACCTCTGTGAAGTACGAACTATCTGAGCACAGTAGTATAAGAGATACTACTGCCGTCTCTAGCATGCATCTATAGTACTAGTTTTATTTCATGTTAAAACCTGTGTTTAAATGAGTAAACAAAAAATGTAATAAAAATATGACGAAAAAAAGAACCAAACAAAAGAAGGGGAGGTAAACAGATGTTCCGTTCTACCGACTGGAAAAGTCTTAGATCAAATAAGTGCAATTTGAAGTGAGCGAGCTCGTTCTTCCGTGAAAACACACACACACACACACACAGACACTCACACGTACACACACAGATATACATTGATGCACAAACACGCTCTTAATTATAAAACGAGGAAAAAAAATACTTGCCTGCTACCTCAACAACTTTGACCCGTACACAAACATCTCCCATAATCCACTAGTTTAAAACAAGATAGAGACACTTCCGACGGAATGTGAAAGAAGATGAAACTGGAAACTTTGTTTCAGTCAACACTTTAGTTCTCATGGTGTACATCAAGTCAACACTTTAGTTCTCATGGTGTACATCAAGTCAACACTTTAGTTCTCATGGTGTACATCAAGTCAACACTATAGTTCTCATGGTGTACATCAAGTCAACACTTTAGTTCTCATGGTGTACATCAAGTCAACACTTTAGTTCTCATGGTGTCCATCAAGTCAACACATTAGTTCTCATGGTGTACATCAAGTCAACACTTTAGTTCTCCTGGTGTACATCAAGTCAACACTTTAGTTCTCCTGGTGTACATCAAGTCAACACTTTAGTTCTCCTGGTGTACATCAAGTCAACACTTTAGTTCTCATGGTGTACATCAAGTCAACACTTTAGTTCTCATGGTGTACATCAAGTCAACACTTTAGTTCTCATGGTGTACATCAAGTCAACACTTTAGTTCTCATGGTGTACATCAAGTCAACACTTTAGTTCTCATGGTGTACATCAAGTCAACACTTTAGTTCTCCTGGTGTACATCAAGGTCTTGGAAATAGTTAAACATCTTTTTTTTTCTTACACTGCCTGGTCGTGTTATATGCTCCCTAAGCAATGTCTTGGTGGTACAGGGTTCGAACTCTGCAACCCCACGCCGTCCTGCTAGAACTAGAATGTAATCATCTTCAACTCTGAAGAAAGGTACAAAATACGTCATAAGAACCAAAACAAAATCCTGGCCGTAGTCACGTGACGAATAGATTCTTAGTTGTTTGATATCGGATGCCCACACGTTTCAATAGGATATTTGTGGATCTTATGAGAAGATGTAATCATTGACACTGTCTCAATCATCGATATACGGCAGTACAAGGATATGCAGCCACAAAGGGTTTCAGCTTTAAAGAGGTTTCCACATTTCGAAATATAAATATTTGAACAAAATATGCATTTAAAAAACATCAGAGAAAATGAGATGAAATTAAAAAGTACTCTATTTCTGACTTTACAAGTACGACCTGCATTTATATTCAGTAACGTCTGTATTATATAAGATAAGATAAGAGTGCATTCGTCATACTTAAGTTTAAAGTATTTGGAATACTCTCCACATAATCCTTCCCAGAGTCTACACTAACACAAACACACAAATCCTACTAAAGATTCATAATATTGGGATCTGTCTTTCCGTTAACATTTACCTGCTTATTAAAACATAGTGTATAAAACCAACAAAAAAAACTGAGAGAAGAAGCAGGCCTATCTGCAACTGACCAAACCTACCCATGCCACGTATGCTTTTTAAAGCCAGAATCGGACTTTACAGTCATCTTCGAGTTTATAGGATATGAGAAGTGTGCTCATCTTTGATCACGAAGAAGGATATATATAATTATATATATATAACACACAAGCGCTAGGGGAAATGTTTTTATTTTTTTCAGAGAGAATATTTTGCTGTAATAGTTTCTTTAAAATCTTATATACTCCTGGCTTTAAGTGGTTGCACCATTGCAAAGTTAGAATTGCAAAATAATTCGAAATGCAAGTTTTCTGTAAATCGACAAATGAGATGAGATTTGATACATATACATGATTAGAACATAGTTGCAAACTAATATACGAGCCTTGCTGTCCAGTACGAATCCGGTGAAGTCTCAACTGTTTAAATCTATATTTTAGAATGTCTACGTAGGTTTCATAAATTTAGTAGTTGGGCAGCCGATTATTGGTCGAGGGCATTATTACTTTACCCGTTGCATATTGCAAAAACGGAAATTCTGACTATTTAACATCAGAGGGACAAACAAGACTAGTTTTAAAATAGGTGGGGCATACTTTGAATAGAACTAAAGATTTTACGTTTTTTGAAAGGAAAATTGACTTATAGTGGATTAGATTAAAAGTAATGAATCTCAATTCCGCTTTACCACTGACGGGCACTGCATTGATTCCTGAATTACTTCCTTATATATTATAGATTAAGTTCTTACTCCCACCCTCCCAGAGAAACACTTAGTCAACTCACTCCTTGAATCCACACACTGACCTTTGACCTGGCCACTCTCTAGCATATATCGAGTCTATGCAAAACAAAGCGGGGAAAAGTCCATATATTTACCTGTTGTAAATGTTTATTAGTGTCTCAGTTTTAGATGTGATAACTTAATTGGTTAATAACTAAATTTCTTTCTAGGCACTGGCAGATTGCTTGTAGTCAGATCAGGACAATGACATTCAAAGTAAGACTGTGTGTTTATGTTTATACTTTCAGACACGCCGCTGCCATCATTTCTCCGACACTGACGCAGTGAAAAGAAGAAGAAACTAAAAAAAAAGGTAGAGTATGGGATACTCCCGTGGCACAATCACTGAATGCCTCAGCTTCCAGAGGGCCACGGCACAGTTAGAACTGCGGCAACTCTGAGGTTTCAGGTGGTTCCATTAAATCCTGGGAAAGAAAGTGGCGCACCCTGGGAAATGTTTAGCCAGAGATCACGTGTCCTGCCACTTTATGTAGAGAGAGTACCCATCAAACAAATGGTCCTGAGGTCAAGACGTGTCCAGACGAAATGTCACTGACGATGGCAACTATCACTCTTCCTTGTTGAAGAAACATCATAACAGTTATCCCCCTTCCCCTATTAGTAAATAAAAAGATGTTTGGTTCTAGATCTAATTCAGATGTTATGTTCCTGGATTAATGTCTGGTTCTAGATCTAATTCAGATGTTATGTTCATGGATTAATGTTTGGTTCTAGATCTAATTCAGATGTTATGTTCATGGATTAATGTTTGGTTCTAGATCTAATTCAGATGTTATGTTCATGGATTAATGTTTGGTTCTAGATCTAATTCAGATGTTATGTTCATGGATTAATGTTTGGTCCTAGATCTAATTCAGATGTTATGTTCATGGATTAATGTCTGGTTCTAGATCTAATTCAGATGTTATGTTCATGGATTAATGTTTGGTTCTAGATCTAATTCAGATGTTAGGTTCATGGATTAATGTCGCGTTCACTTCCAGTGATGCTAAAATAAGAGTGGTGGAATCTTTCGTTTGTAACCAAAGAAACTTCGTCATAAGGCCTCTAGTCAAAACTTTTGTCAGGTGTGAATGGGATGACGTCAAGAAATCAAGCCTGTTTTTACTTGGACAAATAAAATGTTCATACCAAGCTTTAAACCCGGTACTCATTTTTTAACATGTCATATCTCGTAAAATAAAAAATAAAAAAGATCTGTTAAATCCTTATTTCGCTTTATTTTTTCAATGAACTATTTTAATAAGCTACTAATTCTATCGTCACCTTCTAACTGTCATGAACATTTTAATAACTCAGCAATTTTTTTAAAACAAATAGTTTGATTTTGTTTGAAAAATTCGAAAGTTTGGCAGCGGCGATAACATCTGGGCGAGCGATGAACAACTTGAACCCTCAATCTAGTTGGCATTGAACAAAAGAAATGTAAAGCAAAAAATGTAATGTAAAGTAAAATGTAATGTAATTTGTACACCTCGCAGGAATAGATTGTCGGCTTCAGAATGTAGTGTTTAGCATTAGATCTACATTTCAAATGGCTTTGTACTTAGTGTAGAGAAAGTGTACTAAGTAAGTAGAACAAGCTAGTCAGTTGTTTTAGTAAATAGGAAATGGAAATCAACCTAATCACAGATTAGAAATATTCATTAAATTATTATATTATTCATTAACATATTACATCAGAAATACTATCAAAGCTTCACATTAAAATAATTATGCTGTTTTTTACTATAACAAGTACTTTAAAGAAGTTTACAAAGACAGTTCGTGTGGAAACACAAACTCAAAATCGGCCCCCGAAGTGGTCCACCCAGCTAGGTAAGAATGCGGGTTTCAATATTTTCAGAAAGGATATCAAAATGAAATTCTATCAAAGGCAAATGACAGAGAGGAATGGAGAAAATTGACAGATCTTGTGTGATGCCCCAACGGTCCAGCAGACAAGGGATAGGTGAAAGTAAGTGTGAAATTATATGTGACCCTGGCCTAACTAATGTCTTATAATGATTATCTAATTTGTCTAATTGTTTTGTAAAGGATCAGTCTCTTATTAAAAGCCTAAAGAAAAAAAAACATTTCAAATTAAAATAATACTAATAAGATTCCGTTAGTAGTGAACAGCCCTGCCGTTCACGCGATAATATGAAAAACTAGTTATTAATTGTTGTTTTACATTATGTTCCACTTATATGCATGCTAAAAAGATTTGTTCTCCTTACCTATCTTTTCTAGTTTACGAGATCTAAACGGGACGGACGGACGGACGGACAGACAAACCACATAAAAATAATATCGTCTTTTCCCCTTTCGGGGCCCCTAAAAAATAATTCAATTAAAAACACTATATGAAGACACAGAAGTGGTACAATAAAAAAACTTCTTTTTCTTCCATTTTCTTTTTCACTTTGATATAAATTTTTTTTTTTTTTAAAGCGATTAGGGAAATCAAACCCATAACATTTCTGTTGTAAGCACTACACGCTTACCAACTGAGCTAATCTGTTATACAACAACATAGATATATTGATCTAAATTTCTAAACTTACAATAAAACACAAAACAACTTTTAACTAATTTCGCTATAAGATAAACCAATATTTGTTTTAATTTACTTCTGAGTGAAGAAATCTTTCTAAAATTTTATTTAAATGGTTTGTACGCAGCACAAGTTATCATGGGCGTAGCCGGGGGTGGTGGTGTTCAACCCCCATCCCCCCCAAAAATTTAAAATCCACCCCCGCGCGGGGGGGGGGGCGATCGAAATTTAGTGACTGATTTTTTGCTTTGATTTTGTTTATTTTAGGTGCGATTTTAATATTAAATTATCACTTGTCTCAGCAAAGCAAAGGAGGTTTTGAATTTAAAACCCCCTACCAGGAGTTTTTAAGTTTAAAACCCCTACCAGGGGGGTTTTAAGTTTAAAACCCCTACCAGGGGGATTCGAGTTTAAAACCCCCTACTAGGGGTTTTCGCAATTAAATTCCCTCTTCTATAACACAAAACCAAAAAAAATGCAAACGACAATCCCCCAAATTTTACGAGTACAGTTAAGGAAGATTTTGATTTTTAAACCCCTTCCAAAATTTCCAATAAACCCCCTCTTCAATATAAAAAAAGAAAATTACACACTCAAAATTCTATGAGCGTAGCCAAAGGGGTTTTGAGTTAAACCCCCCCCCCCCTCTTCAGTAGGGTTTGAAGCTAAAAAATACCTCTTCAATACCCGGTATAAAAAAAAACGCAAATTACGCACTCAAAATGTTATGAGCGTAGCTAAATGGGTTTTGACTCAGTTTTGAATTTAAACCCCCCTTTAGCGGGGTTTGAAGATAAAAAATACCTCTTTAATATTAATAACAAAGCAAATTATACACTCAACATGCTTTGATTGTATTAAAAGGGGTTTTGAGTTTAAACTCCCCTCCAGTGGAGTTTGAAGCTAAAAAATATATCTTCAATATAAAAAAAAAGAAAATTACACACTCAGAAATCTATGAGCGTAGCCAAAGTGGTTTTGAGTTTAAACCCTCCGCAAGCGGGGTTTGAAGTTAAAAAAATATATCTTCAATGTAAGAAAAAAGCAAATTATGCACTCAAAATGCTATGAGCGTTGCCAAGGAGTTTTGAGTTTAAACCCCCTTTAGAGTGGTTTGATGCTAAAAAATACCTCTTTAATATAAAAAATCAAATTACACACTAAAATTATTTGAACGTAGCCAAGACAATTGGGGGTTTTGAGTTTAAATCCCTCTCCTACAGATGGCTTTTTAAAAAGTTTAAAACCTCTCCAGATGGTTTTGAGTTTAAAATCCCCCTACAGAGCGTTTTGAGGTGGAAAATATTCTTTCTAAAGCAAACTACAGTTACTAAATTCTATGACCGTAGCTAAATGGGGTTTTGAATTTTAAAAAACCCACATAACTCCAGAGATTTTTTAGTTTAAACCTCACAACAGATTATTTTGACGATAAAACTTCCCTTTACGATATAAAATCTAAAGCTTACAGTCACTTAATTCCAAGAGCGTATTCAAGAGAGGTTACACGTTTCTATCAGTGTCGGGGCTCAATTAATAAAGTGCAGTGAATAGTCATTTGCCGAAATTGAAAAACACTAAATGTGGCTCAACAAAGATGGCTAAGACAGATTTTAGGAGTCAGTTATAGAGTTCGGGTCTAAATCAAGGAAATCCTATGCCGAACTAGGAGTCGACCCCTTAGTAAGATTGTGACAGAGCGTCGCATGAGGTTTTCGAGACATGTTCTCCGACAAAATGAATTAGGCATAAGAAGAGTTGAGATGACATTATAGTACAACTTGGCGCCACACATTCATGGAGGTCTTCAGAGCAGGTGGGAAGAGGCTTCAGACATTACCGAGTGACAGATTTTTGTGGAAACAGCTTGACGGCAAATGCGCCGAACGGCGCGTGAGGGTCTAAAGTCAGTAAGAATAGCACATTTGGTTTTTGAAATAAAACTTTTTAATAGCAGGAAAATGCACTGTAGATACCTCAGAATATGCATTTTGTTGACTTTCAATATCAGAAATAGTGCTTGGTGGCGGGGCTCCGCCCCGCGCTGGGGGAGCACATAGCGCTCCCCCATACCCCCTTGCTGACAGTGGCGAGAAGTCTACAATTTTCCCACTAACTTCAGAAAGAACCTATTCTAGGGCACAATAAGCGTCTTCCGAAAGAATGATGGGCCAGAATGTAATAAAGATTATACACACACACACACATACATACATATAAACATTTTTTTTTTCGTTGGGGGGGGGGCGAGAAAAAAAAATCCCCCCCCAAACCCCCCCCTCCCCCCCCAAAAAAAATCCTGGCTACGCCCATGCAAGTTATACATACGTACATACATACGTACATACATACATACATACATACATACATACATACATACGTACGTACATACATACATACATACATACATACATACATACATACGTACATACATACATACATACGTACATACGTACATACGTACATACATACATACATACGTACATACATACATACATACATGCATACATACATACATACATACATACATACAGAGAGACCTAATTACATACTTATGTATTCCGTTGGCTTGCATCCTGTCTCCATCCTCCAGCTTCCATCTACTTTCAGCCAGTGACAGCTATTTAACATTCTGTACAGGGTGAGCCAGTGTAGAGAGGTGATCATTGGCTTGATTTCTCTGTGTCTTTGTTATCTTGAAGGCTGGACAAGTTCTTCAAGTAATTCTAGTCTATCATCTATACAGATAAATGTAACAGCAAAATATTAAAATGATTTGCAGTAGATATGTTCTGCATCTTGTGTAATAAGTTGAAGTGAAAGGTCCTACCATCTTTATTTTTAAAAATTGTAAGAGAAAGGTCCTACCATCTTTTATTTTTAAAAATTGTAAGAGAAAGGTCCTACCATCTTTTATTTTTAAAAATTGTAAGAGAAAGGTCCTACCATCTTTTATTTTTAAAAATTGTAAGAGAAAGGTCCTACCATCTTTTATTTTTAAAAATTGTAAGAGAAAGGTCCTACCATCTTTTATTAAAGAAATTTGAAGAGAAAGGACTTCCATCTTCTTGTAAAAGAGGTTAAAGGGTAGGTCCTACCATCTTCTTGTAAAGAAAGTTCAAGAGAAAGGTCCTACCATCTTCTTGTAAGAAAAGTTGAACAGTATGTCCCACCATCTACTTGTAAAGAAGTAGGTCCTCCCGTTCTCTTCTGTAGCAAGATGAAGAGCAGGCTCTAGTACGCCGGGATTCTTGAGGCCTAGTCTTGATCTAGAATCTAGATTAGAGTGTCTCTAGGAAAAGGTAAAATTCTTACTAAATGTTACCAGATGTTTTAACTTTAACTTGGACGCCATTTTACAGCGCAGTCATACACATGCACCATTTTCCACACACACTCATTATTTCTGTACTCATATAAACACACACATACTCATATTTTCTTTTACTAAAACACACACACACACATATACATTAACATACTGGTTCCCATACACTTACACATGAACACTTATTAAAACAAAATGACACACACACACACACACACAAACACACTTACACAGAACGTCATGCACACTGACACACTCGTATACACAAACACACAAGAAGCTCGCAAGAGGATTGCATGACTACAGAATCTCCTCGTGATTTTGGCGCCAGACATTTCCATCAACTAATAAAACTTTTTTTTTCTTTAGATTGAACATCTTTACATAAAGAAAACAAGTAGCGCTGAAACTAGATTCTTTCATTTTCAAATTTTAATTTTTAGTTTTAAATTGCTAGTAATACTAATACTAGTTCACTTACAAGCTTAAGATGTCTAACTAGTGTGTTATTTCTGACAAATTGTAGAAGTCATGAGGTCGCATTGTGTGAAGTAGTTATTGAATGTGTGTCACCTCTCTACAAGGGAAGCTCTGGTAACAAGGAAGTAGCCGCTCCGGAACAAGGCTTTTGTTACCGATACTAGGAGCAGACCATTTTACAGAGGGACACCCGAAAACAGGTCAAAGGGTTATGAAAGCTAGGTAAAAATAAAGTAAAACCGTAGAAATATGTTTTAGTATGTCTATGTTCTAGTGTTGCATTGCATATAGAATAGAATGGGACAACGAAATGTAATATTTTTCATCTCGTTTTTTGTTACAGTTTGACTGCATTCAAGCTATTTAACTTTCGTTTTAATTAAGTCGTCTTCCTGAGAAGTTCAAATGAAAATAATAAAATAATGTCACGGGTACTTATATACAGGTCAGTGTTGTGAAGACATGACAACTCTGAACAAATGCCAAAAAAAAACAAAAAACGATTGTGTTGACAACTGTTTCTTGTTTTCACGAGAGTATGTTTCTGCTAATTAGATGGAGACTATGTTCTTAGATTACGTAATACTAGCAGTCCAATAAGCATGTCCCATAGAACTGACTGAAGAGAGACATTTGAGTTGTCGGTAACAGTTCCATTTCCTATCATCTTTTAGTTTTGTCTTCTCTCTCTGTTCAAGTGTTGATGATAAGACCGTACGACACGCGATAGAATTTAATATACAAGCATAAAAAACAAATCTGTCTCGTGCAAGCTAAGTTTGTTTTTTTTTTGTTTTTTCTTACACAAGATTTCCTTGACATTTTTTTATATTTTTTTTTTGTAAACGCAAATATTTCTGTGCTGCACGCGGCAAATATTTTTGAAGGTTGCAGAAGTCATTTAAAAGTGAAAAAAAAAATTCAACCACGGGTGGGGGGGATGTACTTGAAAGTGGTAAGGGGGGGGAGTGGGTGGGAGCATAGCATTTATTTTTTTAGTTCAGAAACACCACCACCACCACCACCACCACCACCAGCACGACGAAGTCATATCCCCACATTCTGTCTGCGCAACTCTTGTCGTGTCTTCTTTCTTCTTCTGTTCCTACTTCCTAGTTGTGATCGCGGGGACAGCTGTTGGTGCGGCCAGACGGTTAGTCTAGCGATGCAAAGAGTAATCGGAGCCTCTGCCAGTGTCTCTTGATAGCTCTTCCTAAGGGAGCCAACTTATGAGGGGGCTTCTCTTTTCGGCCCTGTGTTAGCCCCCTTGTTCTCTCACACACACTCCGCCGACTGAAGGGAAGGTTTAGTTTCTGCTACCCTGATTGGTAGAACATAGAAGTAGATAGGAACTGGATCCGGAGACATACAGTGAAAACAGCAAGTGGAAACTAGTTCTTCCGATTGGTTGAAATAGAAAATTAAAACACACACTGACACACACACACACATACACATATATATATATATATATATACTCCTTTTATGTGAACAGCTTGATCAGTTATGTGGTTGACATGTGTGTATGTGCGTTGTCAAATCTTGTATGTATGTGTGTTATAGTCACTTTCACTAATGTGCCAAACATGTTTAGTAGTTCATTCTCCTCACCCTTACTTATTTGATGCCCATGACTATTGTTACTCTGGCAGATTTCTCTTGGGTCAACTCCAATGTGCTCGTTTCAGATTAACATGTTCCAATGCGTTCTTTGTAATAATACTCTATTACTCGTCAAATGGTGTTATCTATATATATATCACAGAATGGTGTAATATATGATAGCAAAGGTATCGTTACATAATTAATTATTCAAATTAATGAACAATTTTCTATGTGAAATTAGTATTATTAATATAGAACATATATATATATATATATATATATATATATATATATATATTAGTCATTTTCGTTATACAGAATTATTGAACATACCAATAACCAATGACTTAGAACAGGTCATTTTTTATATCTCGTTTAAAGGTTAAATGACGTGACCTTGAACTATGTACCTAGCTAAGCTTCAAACATAATGGTTGCTTTTTGTCTCGTTGTTTTTTTCACAGGTGAAAGTCATCGAAATGCATACCCTATAGAAAAGACAAAATGAGTATGCATATTATATACACACACATAAAAACCAATTCTAAAACAAGGTTCCAGAAAAAGATAGTTGTATAAAGACATCGTGTTGCTGTGGTGCACACTGATGACACATACAAACATATATATATGTGTGTATATATATATACTCTATGTACGTCTGCCTAACTTTTGGTACTCAACATTAGTCTCTCTATTTTTTGGAAGATACTTAAGTTCAGTTTCATGGAGAACCTGGTTAATGTTTAGATTCTAAGAAGTTCCGACCAACATCTAAGTCTCTTGTGTGCCTTAGACAAATGATATCCTTCAAGGCGGCACAATCTTCTCGTGCACTCTGGCAACAAGATACTGGATAGGAAACAATGCTACTGATTCAGAAATCTCAGCAAAATAAAAGTACTTTCAGCGTGTTGTGTGAGAATAGAGTTTAAGTCAAACTGGTCACAAAATAAGCAGCATTGACAAGATGTAGCACATAGATGTCATCAAAACATGGACTTTAAAAAAATTAAGAGTGCCGGAATGTTGTCCATACTATAAAATTAACCAAAATATTTTGACCAACAGATGTATGTACCTTATTTTGAAAGCAAATCTTGATGAACAGGTTTATGTGTCAGGTCCTAGAGTGAGTCAGGTCCTAAAGAGAGCCAGGTCCTAGAGTGAGTCAGGTCCTAAAGAGAGTCAGGTCCTAGAGGGAGTTAAGTGGTTCTGGAAAAAAAAGATATTTTACAATATTTTAACATTCTTCGTATATGATTTTATCTTTTTTTTTTAGCCAATCTCGTGGTCAAAACGTTCTGGGTCCTGCAGCGTTAAGCACGTCATTTTTATTTTGGATCCAATTAGTTTGTAGATATTTAATGAAGCGCCCATTCTTAGTCACCCTCCGCCGACCTTTACTCTGCTCCTAACCTGAGTCAGTTGTTTGAAACATCTGCCATCTTCTGCGTCACATTAACCCTCTTCCCCCTGCCCAATTCAGAGCCAACTATTTTTTTTTCTTTTAAAAAGCGAGACCTACTTCCCTTCGTCCTCAGTTTGAACTCTTTCCCTCCCGTTTCCTAGCATTCACAGCCACCTTACTAAAACATCCAGCCTGGCGTTTCTCATGAGAAGATTTGTTTTCCTTTTTACATTCACTGTCATAATGTTGATTAAACAATTGTTTGCCAACCTTACAACGTGATAGAACTGATACTATTGGTGCCAAGCAGTATCGTATCCTCTACAGAAGATAGATCTTAGTAGCATAAAAGTGTTAGCAGTGCCCTGAGCGCTCTAATAACTTAAGAAGTGCCATGATCTCAATAGCGCCATGAGAACCATGACATGAGCAGTGACATGAGTACAATGACGTATGTAGTGCCATGGGTAACCCTAACCAATGACCAGTAAATTTAAGTAGTGCTTTGAACTAAGCAATACCATATCTCAAGAACTTTGTAACCTTAGTGGTACCGTGACCTCACAGATATTTTGAAACCAGTAATACCGTGACTTTAACTTCAATAATATATAGAATTCTGTAGTACCATAACCTCAGTAATGCTTTGGATTCTGTAGTACCATGGCCTCAGTAATGCTTTGGATTCTGTAGTACCATGGCCTCAGTAATGCTTTGGCCTCTGTAGTACCATGGCCTCAGTAATGCTTTGGCCTCTGTAGTACTATGCCTCAGCAATGCTTTGGATTCTGTAGTATCATGGCCTCAGTAATGCTTTGGCCTCTGTAGTACCATGGCCTCAGTAATGCTTTGGATTCTGTAGTACCATAACCTCAGTAATGCTTTGGATTCTGTATTACCATGACCTCAGTAATGCTTTGGCCTCTGTAGTACCATGACCTCAGTAATGCTTTGGCCTATGTAGTACCATGACCTCAATCTTACCCATCTCTAGGTTGATTTTTCTACTCTTCAAGGGAGCTCACTCCGGAACTGTGTTTCTTTTAACTCAACCGGAACCTTTGCGCTGTCAAAATGTCTAGCGTACTGAAGCTAATGGCTTTCAAAGATTCCAAAGGTTATCACTTTTAAGATGTCGTTCTGAAATATATCTTAAACCCTAACGATAATGAGATGGTGGTGGGCCGTTGTGGAGGGGTGAGCCAGAAAGAATGAGGACATTACGTTTAAGTTCAATTTGTCATTTTCTCCGCGATGTCCTCCCGCTGAGCGCTTCAGTCATCCAGTATATAAAGTATTTTAAACCCAGGCTTCTTCATTATAAACCCAGGTTTCTTCATTTCCAATGTTGAGTATAGTGTGTATAATACAGCCTTTTGATGGTTTTCTACTTCGATTAATGTGTGATCTGTTGCTACAACAAACCGTGCAAAAAAGATTTGAGAAAACCCAATCCAAGTCTAACTTCATATAAGTCAGCTAGCACAGTAACATATGAAGTTACATTGCTAGAATATGTAACATTTGTATCTTTTGCAAGCATATTCAATTTTCGATTTACCTATTATATACAACATAATGTACACTTTCTACACCTTGACTTACCCAAAAAAAAGGTTCCAGTGATATTTCACAATCATTTTGAAGAGTGAGCAAACTGACGTGGTGTGTATCATATCATGGGAGTTGACAGAAGAGGGCTGGATTTATAATGGGCCTCATATCTCAAGGAGCTGAGGGTCTCATTACATCTAGATCCGGTCCTGCATGTTATGTTATTGTTTCGTAAAAGCTCTCTGGAACCCATTTAATAGTCGAGCTACAGGGGGAACGGACGTAGAGAGAAGTGACAGCAATACATTGTGTCCCCTTCACAACCTTTAGGATTTCTAAACCATTCACAGGAACTCCTCTGTACACTTCTGTAAGCATTACTTTTATATTTACCAAAACAAAAGTTTGTTGAGTGTGTAAAACCAAAAAAGGGGATCCCAAGTTCTGAAATGGAAACAAAATATCTGTGTGTGTGTGTGCATTGGTTTCAACGAGCTGGTCAAAGTTCCTCTGTACCAAAATACTGTGTGTGTGTGTGTGAATTGGTTTCAACGAGCTGGTCAAAGTTCCTCTGTACCAAAATACTGTGTGTGTGTGTGTGAATTGGTTTCAACGAGCTGGTCAAAGTTCCTCTGTACCAAAATACTGTGTGTGTGTGTGAATTGGTTTCAACGAGCTGGTCAAAGTTCCTCTGTACCAAAATACTGTGTGTGTGTGTGAATTGGTTTCAACGAGCTGGTCAAAGTTCCTCTGTACCAAAATACTGTGTGTGTGTGTGCATTGGTTTCAACGAGCTGGTCAAAGTTCCTCTGTACCAAAATACTGTGTGTGTGTGTGCATTGGTTTCAACGAGCTGGTCAAAGTTCCTCTGTACCAAAATACTGTGTGTGTGTGTGTGAATTGGTTTCAACGAGCTGGTCAAAGTTCCTCTGTACCAAAATACTGTGTGTGTGTGTGAATTGGTTTCAACGAGCTGGTCAAAGTTCCTCTGTACCAAAATACTGTGTGTGTGAATTGGTTTCAACGAGCTGGTCAAAGTTCCTCTGTACCAAAATACTGTGTGTGTGAATTGGTTTCAACGAGCTGGTCAAAGTTCCTCTGTACCAAAATACTGTGTGAATTGGTTTCAACGAGCTGGTCAAAGTTCCTCTGTACCAAAATACTGTGTGAATTTGTTTCAACGAGCTGGTCAAAGTTCCTCTGTACCAAAATACTGTGTGCATTTGTTTCAACGAGCTGGTCAAAGTTCCTCTGTACCAAAATACTGTGTGCATTTGTTTCAACGAGCTGATCAAAGTTCCTCTGTACCAAAATACTGTGTGAATTGGTTTCAACGAGCTGGTCAAAGTTCCTCTGTACCAAAATACTGTGTGAATTTGTTTCAACGAGCTGGTCAAAGTTCCTCTGTACCAAAATACTGTGTGAATTGGTTTCAACGAGCTGGTCAAAGTTCCTCTGTACCAAAATACTGTGTGAATTTGTTTCAACGAGCTGGTCAAAGTTCCTCTGTACCAAAATACTGTGTGAATTTGTTTCAACGAGCTGGTCAAAGTTCCTCTGTACCAAAAGCACATACACTCCTCAAATGGATGACTTAATTCACATCATAGTTATTTGCGCTACTCACGCACACACACATACACACATGCTTACACACACACACATACACTTTCAGAGTGAAACGTTAGACTATACCAATAACTGATAGCTAAACGTCAGGGAAAAAAAAAAGAAGTGTGTGGGAAGGTCCCCACCTGATCCTCCCCTTGATCTCCGCCCTTGCATCTAAAAACATATGTCAGGCACTAAGCACTAAACTGTTAAAATAATTATTGCAGATGTTCCAGTCTCTACTTCTGCTAAGGGCCTAGAGAAATAACGGCAAGTGCAGCCTGCAAGACCAGGGTCTTACTTTATCCGACAGGAGAATCATTTTTTTCCATAAGTCTTAATGTCCAATGGATTCACATTTTTTTAAAACATCGAAACAGAAAAGAAACAATTATAATAAAAAAATGTTGTGTTTGAAAGTTTCACGCGTGTGTTTGTGTATGGTTTGCTGTCAGTGTAAGTACATACAAAAGAGTGATAACATTGACGGGGCTTGTTTAAATCTTGGTCTTGCATTCTGGGACTTGAACTCCTACTTCCACACGTACACGCTAAGAGTTGAAAGCCAAAAATAAGACGGAGGAAATGTATTTCCCATAAAACATTTGTAAACATTAGGGCATCATTAACAAGTTCACTTCATTAAAAAGAATATGCTTCATCAGTCTGAACCATACATTATATAGTCTATGGTCTGAACATTATTATTTTTTAATTGATACTTGATGTTTCCGTAGCACTATCTCCAACTTGGTACGGGCTGGGGGTGGGGGGGGGAGGGGTAGTCTCTAGCCACGTCCAGCTTTCTTCCTTTCTCATCGGGACTTTTGGTAATTGAGATATGAAAATGTTCATTAATCCATGCGATCTTCTTCTTAGCATGCACTAAAATGTCAAGAAACTGAGCAGGACTTCACCAATGAAAGAGATGGTACAGAACAAGTATTATCTTCTTATTTTATATAATACAGACGTTACTTCAAAAAAGAAGATGATTACGTCCTACGCGTCATGCATTTAGTCATGCATATTAACCAATGAATTAAATTCTGCCAAGTCACTGGTTTTCCTGGCTAGCTCAGGCAACCCATTCCATGCTCTAATAGCACTAGGGAAGAAGGAGTATTTGTACAAATTTGTCCTAGCATATGGGATGAGGAATGTGCCTTTATCTTTGTGTCTTTCAGAGTATTTTATTAAATTTTGTTTTTGTATTTGAAGATTATGGTTCAGTGTTTTATGTATAATTGCTACTTTACTTTTGAGTCTTCTGTCCTGAAGGCTTTCTAATTTTAGTGATTTTACTATAGGTGTTACTCTAGTCAAATGTGAATATTCATTTGTTATGAATCTCACTGCTCTATTTTGTGTCTCTTCCAGTTTCTTAATGTTTTCTTGAGTTGAGAAAATATAGACCAGCACCAGAGTCACAAAGGCGTAATTGATGTCACCATAATTGAAATAACAAAACATCAATTACGCCTTTGTGACTCTGGTGCTGGTCTATATTTTCTCACTCTATTTATTTTTTGTAATGCTTCATTATTGTAAGGAGTCTTTCCGGTGATTTCTGCACAATCCATTACTTCTATGACTGTTCTGCTCATTTCTACATAAGACGGTACGCACAATGTTCATGAACAGGGGCATTCGGGCAAATGCTCGTATTTTTTTTTTTTTAAATATTTTACACTTTAAAGTCTAATACTAATCTAAAGCATTGTCGTAATTACCCTACACCCGTATAGAGTGCTTCTAGTAGACGTCAGTTTCTTACACATAATAAACGATAAACAAGAAACTTAAGGCCAATATTTCTTATAGAGATCGACGTTGGTATGAATATATTCGGAAAACTCTATAAAGAAACCAATATCGTTCTAAGTCATTTAGATAAAATGTCCAGTCACATATGAATTTTCATTGTTTGGTGGAGTTGTCACACGATCTCAAGTAGCAGCTACAAAGTCACAAATGGTAGAAAAGTGTATGCACGTTCTTTCTCCTGCACCCATTCTCTGATCAAGTTCAAGACGCGAATCAAGAAGACACGAATCAATCTAAAAAAAAACAAGTAACCAATAAGACAATTAATTACGGTAATTAATTATTTTGTTTGATACCAACAAGAGAAATTAATCCTTCGGTATTCATATATATATATATAGTAAAAATATACAGTATAAATAAATAAATAAATATATATATATATATATATATATATATATATATATATATATGGCTAAATGTGTTGGGTTTAGTCCCTTAAATAGTTGTTACCGCTGTTTATCCCTCTATTCTTGGATCGAATTGATACAATAAACAATTATTTATTGTACATAACAAAACATAAATCAACGAAAAAAAGATCCGTTCTTCAGTTAAGTATATTGGTAAGCAATTCCTTTGTTTAACATCGAATAAGGGAACTAACTGATGTATTATTGATGGATATAGCTTTGGGGATGGAATTCTTCACTCAATAAACACAACTCTACTCAAGTCGGGTGTCGAACCGCGAGCCCCCTTCATAGTAGCCAAGCCAAGCCAAGTTCAAGCGTCCTTGGCCTCTCGACCACACTTCCAACTATTAAGAGTACTTTAAAAAAAACAACACTTTTTATGCGTATAAAAAATAATATAAGAGCTAGGACCAATGCGCTTACTGTATACACTCTGTGCATATTGAGAGCTGCATGTGAAATTAAGTAAGCCCTGATGGGTTGCAGCCATATTTTAGGTGCAAGAAAGCTAATAATTATTACACCATAGTCTGACGAATGGACTTAGAAAATCCTCGAGCCTGGCGGCTTGTCTTCAATGACGACCTAATTGTCAGACCATCTGCCCAGTGCGCACAGTGGGGGCTTCAGCAGGTTTGAAATGAAAGCAGCCCAACCCCTCCCCTTCCCCTGACGTGTGAGCATCGGTAGGGGGAAAAGGGTTAACCGGATTTACTGTGGCTCACCCTTCCCTCGGTTCCACGCACCCTTGGGGAACCACTGGGGGCCTCATGCGGCGTAGGGAGGAGGTCAAGGATGGTATAGGGGTTCAAGAGAAGATTACAGTTATGGCCCTTCGGCACCAGTGCTCATACATCCTCTTATTCTACCCTCCCTTATTAGTGAACGTTACATTTTCCAAGTGAACTGCTGCACTACAAACTCTGACATTAACAGATGAGTACTACAAGAAAAACCAAATCAAACGTCTGCATAACTTACACCTGGCGTACAGACGTACAGTTTAATTCAAGCTACATAGGTCGTATTGAAATAAACATGAAGTGTTGATGAGCTTTGCATTAAGAAGACGGTATGGTCACACTGCTGCACACACACAAACACACACACACGTTTGAGAACGTGCAGTAGTTTTTACGGCAACTCACTTTTTAAAACATTTTCAGTGGTCAACTGTAAGACCAATTGTGATTGAGAGAGAGAGAGAGAGAGTAAATAGAGTGAGAGAGTTGACAGAAGAGGAGATAGAGGACGTATGAGTGGAAAAGAGGGAGATAGAGAGAGATAGAGAGATAGAGAGAGACGGAAAAGAGAGAAGTAAAGAGAGAGAGGAAGAGAGAGGGAGTCAGAAAGGGTGAAAAGATGAGGTGGGAGAATGAAAGGAGAGAGAGAGTGACCTAGTGGCTAAGCATCTCTTCTATTTGTTACATATATTTTAATTGTGTTTAGTCCTCTACAAGTGACTTGTATCCAGAGTTATCTTGCCACGCTGTGTTTTGTGTTGGTTCTAGTTCCACTCGGCCATTTTGTTTGTTTACGGAAATGGTGCGAGATGGGATCGTGTCAGCGAATGACTTTGATTGGTCACCTTGGCATCAGAGGAAAGCTCCAATCGTGCCAGGCATGACGCTGCATTCTGACCATTGGACTGCAAGTTAGATACCAAGTGAGCTTTCAAACATTAATTAACGCAAACTAATTCATGGGCCCACTCTCCAATAGCAAATGTGGACGAAACGACCAATGCAGACGCCAGTGTCCATCAAGGAACCCAACTCCTCTTAGAGGGGCAAAGGGGGGGGTATTCCCCAGCCAAATGGAAAAAAAATATGTGAAAGGGGAGAGAGAAAGGTGAAGGTTCATGAGAGAAGGGCGGGAGGTAACTTCTAAGACCACGTCTGGCACCAGCCCTGCGTCTGGCGGTCATCGGATGTGCTAAGACTGATAATTATTCTCTGGGAAGACTCCATTCTTCACGGCGCTCAGCAGACATTCTCAGACAGGTCAGACTGTTTGATAGGCAAAAACACGTTGAAGTTGCGTACAACTGACGTGTACACACACACACACACACATACAGTATAACACGTGCAAGACCACGTGATCTGGTGTATACATGTTTGTTATTTGCGCGTTCATTAAGGCTGTAGTATTACCTCTCCAGGTGTAAGGTGCTTGCTAACCTTGCATTTCCAACTATTCCATTGACAAACTCAGAAGGACAACAACTGTTACTGTTGGTTCATAAAAGGTAGACTCGATTGCAAGAAACTACACAAAGTTGTAGCCCTCATTTAGCGTATCATTGTTTTAGTCATGTGAAGAGTTCACAAGGGAAGCAATAAGATCAGAACTTAATGAAAGTGACGTCCTTCTGTTAAAGGTCAAATACGTTTGTACACTGGCAATATAAAAGACAAACTCTGCATATGTTAATGTCCAGTCGTCTGCAGTAAAAGAAAGAATCACGGTCATAATAATTTTACAGTTTATAGAGCTATGACTTAATAGCCAGAGAAACAAAATAAAAATGCGCATTTTCTAAGGCCCTCAAGATCACAGGTAAAGCTGTAATGACAAAACTAGAAAGTTTGTAGATTAACATTCTGTCCATTTAATTTTGGATTTGAAACAATTGATATGTCAATTAACATGAATGAAACTTTGATGTAACTAATGAAGTGGACCATAATAAGTTGGTATGTATCTAGTGTGACGTATCACATATTCAGTAAAGTAGTTAGCGGTAATCCTAAATCAAATGACAGTATTACACTTATTTTAACAACTTAAGACAATTAAACAAGAAAAAGAAGAAAAATAAAAGCGGAGATATCAGAATGTCAAAAGCTAATATACCAAACGATAGTTACGATACAATAATAATTGAGATACAGATACTGAAATACAATGATTAAATATCAAAATAAACATATTTTAGAAATAGAAAGAGAAGCCATTTTCATTTTGTATTCATTCTAGTAAAAAAGATTTGTAAAGCTAGGGTCTACATTGACATGAACTGAAATAATTAATATGTAACTCATTCTTCTGTTATATATCATAGCGACTGCAGGACATTTACCATCTAGGTATTTAATAGAAGTGTGTATCATTCATATTTAGGCTGTAAAGTAAATATAGTTTTAAGTATTTAGACTTATTGAGAAAGTTTTAATAATAATAAAATAAAACCACAGATAACAATAAAAGTACTGTGACAGAATGTTTTCATTTTCACTACTTTTGACTGAGGGATACTGGGGAAAATGAAGATGGCTCTAGACTGTAGGGCGCGTAGCGATGGTTGGTAAAAAAAAAAAATCGTAAACGGATCTTCAGAAACTTGAGTACTCTAAGAGACGGGAAGAGTGTTGGAGGGACATATCAGAAACAGTTGAACAACTTTAAAAGTACTCCTGCACAAACACATTGTCGAAACACATTGAAAAACAAAAACGTTTATTTCCTTCTCTTGCACTTCAGTGCAATGCACACAGTAACACAAACAGTCACACAAACAGTCACACAAACAGTCACACAAACAGTCACACAAACACCATGCACGTGATCACTATACAAATGCCAAACGTGGCATCGCGAGTAACATCGGAACATATGTACTGGCTTAAAAGTCTTTTTTCAAACGATATTGGCATTACCGGTGCCAACTACACCGTTGCCATTTTTACTTAGTTTCTAAAACCCTTTTTAGAACTAATAAGATTTGAGTACTATATAGTCACTCTAACTAATACAGCTATAATATACCAAATGCGACACAAATAATAGGACATTTCTATTTTTATATTTACAAAAAAAAGACAAAAACTATAACTAAATAATTTGTTCCCGCAATACAGCAGAGAGAGTCTCTGACATATTCAATGACACTACAAAGTGAGATAGGAGACAATGTTTAGAGGGAAAACCTACAAGAAAAGAATGAAACTAAAAAGAAAAAAGGAAAGAGAGAGAAAGGGGGGGGGGAGAAGGGGGAAAGATTCAATGAATTAGAAACTGACTTTAACCTGCGGCTCTGAGAGTGTATCACTTTGCTAAGAAGACCTAAACTGTCTAACCAGTCAACATTAATACCTACGTCCATCAGGTCAACCCACGCGCCGTGGTCATTAGCTCACCACTAAGTCAGTCAGTGGTCCAGTCCTCCGTGCCCTCCTCTCCTTACTCACAGCGAGTTTCATCACCTCTTCAGATAGGGATGGAACACATAATCCCTCTGTCTCTTTACCCTCCGACCGACCTATGACCGCGCGTGTCTTGCTTGGTTAGACTCCTCCCTCTCCCCTCCTCCCTTTTACCTTTTGATGTCAAATGAGAAGATGGATAAGGGGATGGGGTAGGTGAGAGCGGTCAGCTTGAGGACGGGCCGAACTACCCCCCCCCTCCTTTTTTCACTGACACGCGTCTTTAAAATAAAATTAAGAAGCAGATGGTCAGTTGTTACGTCCAGTCTCTAGAGCCCAGGAGGAAATGCCTGGCCACTGTGTGGAGGAGGGGGGTGGCGGAGGGCGCTAACACTATTGGATAGCATGGAGAAGTTATAGTCCCATTATGTCATTGGTTCATTTGATACTTTGTACAAGATTACTTGTGACATAGCTGGGGTCAAATACAAGAGGAACCAAAGAACAAATAATTTAAAACACACAAAAACAAAGCTGATATTAAGCGTATTGTATCAATCAGTTTGGACCAGTCGTGCAATTAAATTTGTAATAGATCTAGATTCTAGACTAACAATAAAAAAGCATTTATAAAAATAAATTTAAAAAAAAAAGGGAAAGAAATGAATTCCAACTTGTAAGTTAAAGCCTTCTCATGCTTCTCAAGCCAACGCGGTAACCACTCTACTAGCGTAGAGTCTATGAACATGGAAGATTGTATAGTTATCTATTGTTTCTATTTCATATTTGTGTTCCCTATATATTTGTATTCCCTGAGACTGGGACTAATTCATCTTAACCACTACTTAAGTCAAGGACTATTTCATTCCCTTGATTGAGATACCAAACAAAGTAATTTTTTACCAATAGTTAATTAGCCAATTGGTTAATTTTTTTTAAAATTGATTCTTGTGTTGTCAGGTAAAAGAAATAATATTGCCAAATTTCAGCTTGCTCTGAGGTTGGGTGTTGGAGAAATAACTTTGGCAAGACAGACACACAGACAGGTTGAGTTGATATAAGCTTTGTAAAAAAGGGGGGAGGGCAAAATTGAGTCGACGCATGCAAAGAAAACAAATAGCTTAACATAAGCATAACCTAGAACTATAGAACAGACGCAAAAAAATTAACAGTGGCATTTATAACAAATGAATATTCACATAAGACCAAAACCATTAGGAGATTAACTAAATTTAGTGGTGCCTGGAAATTTAGCCACTGGAAATTTAGCCACACATGTCTTGGGCACCGGACATTTAGACACCCTGGTAATTTTGGCACCGATAAATTTGGCACTTATTGACAAGGCGGAAAATTAGGCACCGGAGAATTATGCATTCTTTAACAGCGACCTTGATTTCGAAGATTAAAAAAAAATGTTTGAACACTATTATTTAAACTCTGGTTTATGAGCTATTTGTGACGTGATCAAAAACACCAACTATAACGATGCGAACACAATTTTCATGACACAAAAGAAAAACTGACAAAACGGAAAAAAGATCCACCCTGAGACTGTGATGAAAAAAAGGCTCCGAATTAAGAGTCATGATATAATATAGACATCACAGGATTCAGGGTAGGGCTGGTAAAGGTGTCTACATTTCCAGAGCTTAAATTTCCTAGATTCAAATTTAGTGACTTCAAGACAGTAGACTAAAAAGTAAAGTAGCAATAATACATAAAAACACTGAATTATAATTTACAAATACCAAAACAAAATCTAATAAAATACCCAGGTCAAAACACAAAGATATAAGCTTATTTCTTATTCAACATGCTCTTTCTTCCATAGAGCATGGAGCGGATTGCCTGACTGAGTCCAGAAAACCAATTGTTACACTACGCTACACTTATTAACTATATACGACACCAACACTATAACGCCATATTCAACAGTCCATTTATTTACACACCCTCATAGTACGAGGCTACACACAACATTGTGGTATGAACTTTCTTACCAAGGGGAATAACTCTACATACTAATAACAAACACATACACACAAACACAATGTTAACATTAATTACAATTTCTTTTTTTTTTTTTCATTCTTTCTTTCATTCCTTTCTTCATTCATTCAAATCTTCCTCTCTTTCTCTTCTTCATTGCTTTTTTGAAGGCTAAGTAAAACTGAGCATATAGGCTACATAACGAAACATAAATAGATGATAGTACCTCTGACTACCTCGAGATATAGATTTAAAAAAAAAAAGAAAACTTTGCAAGTGTCCTTGTCTACTAGATACAATTCAATCTTCTCAAACATCAAGGAGAATGTGTAGAGTGAGACTAAACAAAACTTTACAAGTGTCCTTGTCTACACTAGATACAATTCAATCTTCTCAAACATCAAGGAGAATGTGTAGAGTGAGACTAAACAAAACTTTACAAGTGTCCTTGTCTACTAGATACAATTCAATCTTCTCAAACATCAAGGAGAATGTGTAGAGTGAGACTAAACAAAACTTTACAAGTGTCCTTGTCTACACTAGATACAATTCAATCTTCTCAAACATCAAGGAGAATGTGTAGAGTGAGACTAAACAAAACTTTACAAGTGTCCTTGTCTACTAGATACAATTCAATCTTCTCAAACATCAAGGAGAATATGTAGAGTGAGACTAAACAAAACTTTACAAGTGTCCTTGTCTACACTAGATACAATTCAATCTTCTCAAACATCAAGGAGAATGTGTAGAGTGAGACTAAACAAAACTTTACAAGTGTCCTTGTCTACTAGATACAATTCAATCTTCTCAAACATCAAGGAGAATGTGTAGAGTGAGACTAAACAAAACTTTACAAGTGTCCTTGTCTACACTAGATACAATTCAATCTTCTCAAACATCAAGGAGAATGTGTAGAGTGAGACTAAACAAAACTTTACAAGTGTCCTTGTCTACTAGATACAATTCAATCTTCTCAAACATCAAGGAGAATGTGTAGAGTGAGACTAAACAAAACTTTACAAGTGTCCTTGTCTACTAGATACAATTCAATCTTCTCAAACATCAAGGAGAATGTGTAGAGTGAGACTAAACAAAAACAAAACATGGCCACTTTAAAAATGAAATGTAGCACTGTCTGGTATGTTCAGAGTTGCCATACATTAAATAAAACTTGTACAGCAAAATTTTAACTAATCAAAATATTAAATTTTATGTATACATACTGTAATTGTGTAGGCTACGAACATCAATGGCGTACAATAAAATGACATGATGTTAGACTTGCACATGTAAATGAATAGATCTGAGCATATATGTCATATGGTAAGAGGAGTATTCTGGAGAGAAAAAATTTAATTGTATTACGTCTTCAGACAATGTGTGTTCAATAAAGAAATATATCAACATTTGAACACAATGAAAACAAAAAGAACAAGTCCCATCATAACAATGAGAGAAACTCAAGAACAAGTGCCATCATAACAATGAGAGAAACTCAAGAACAAGTCCCATCATAACAATGAGAGAAACTCAAGAACAAGTGCCATCATAACAATGAGAGAAAAAAAAAGAACAAGTCCCATCATAACAATGAGAGAAACAAAAAGAACAAGTCCCATCATAGCAATGAGAGAAACAAAAAGAACAAGTCCCATCATAACAATGAGAGAAACAAAAAAAAACAAGTCCCATCATAACAATGAGAGAAAATCAAGAACAAGTGTCATCATCACAATGAGAGAAACTCAAGAACAAGTGCCATCATAACAATGAGAGAAACTCAAGAACAAGTCCCATCATAACAATGAGAGAAACAAAAAGAACAAGTCCCATCATAACAATGAGAGAAACAAAAAGAACAAGTCCCATCATAACAATGAGAGAAACTCAAGAACAAGTCCCATCATAACAATGAGAGAAAATCAAGAACAAGTGTCATCATCACAATGAGAGAAACTCAAGAACAAGTGCCATCATAACAATGAGAGAAACTCAAGAACAAGTCCCATCATAGCAATGAGAGAAACAAAAAGAACAAGTCCCATCATAACAATGAGAGAAACTCAAGAACAAGTCCCATCATAACAATGAGAGAAACTCAAGAACAAGTGTCATCATAACAATGAGAGAAACTCAAGAACAAGTGCCATCATAACAATAAGAGAAACTCAAGAACAAGTCCCATCATAACAATGAGAGAAAAAAAAAGAACAAGTCCCATCATAACAATGAGAGAAACAAAAAGAACAAGTCCCATCATAACAATGAGAGAAACAAAAAGAACAAGTCCCATCATAACAATGAGAGAAACAAAAAGAACAAGTCCCATCATCAAAACTACGGTACATCATGTTGTACAATACACAAATAAATGTAAATTAAAAAGATCCAGATTTCAGCCAGTCTTCTTTATGTGCCCGTCTGAACTGATCAGCATTCATATTTGGTGTTTAGTAGTGCATGGCCTTGGTCGCTTCGTGTACCTTCGTATCTGGTCAAACATTGGCTGTAAGTTGAAAACTATCTAAATGTCAAACTATGCACGTTAAATGGAGTCAAAATGGGTTGTCGACATAGAGTTGATAAGACTAGGAAAAGAATAAAATGTCCTGAGGATGGGGGGGGGGGGAGGGGGTAAAACAGGTATGGAGCCATACATCGTAAGAATGTAAGGCTTAAAAGACGCAATGAATGGAGTCAATTGTTCTGAGGATGTTATGGTGTTAACCTGCCCCACCAAAAGACTTGTACTGTCAATCTGTCACCTTGTTTCTTCACTAGTTCTGTATTCTCTGAGGGTAACGTTGATGTTAACAGTGGCAAGTGTAGATCGTCATCTTTCTGTGGATGGTGTAGGCATTAGCCAAAAATACACATAGTGTCATACACCCAGGTTTTAAAACATGTTCTTCCCACACAAAGAAGATTAAATGTAGTGGGGTAAAGAAATGTTGACAATGCTTTGCAGTCTGATCAAATGTAGTGGGGTAACAAGACTGGGGGGGGGGACTGTTAACAATCTGCTCTGTTGCAGTGCTGTTTTCAAACGTGATGCACATCGTATGAATCAAGAGTGACTCTAAGGCAATACGAGAAAGTAATGCCAGTTGTAAGGAACAATGTCTCTATACATAGCAAACTTGTGGCTAGAGCTGATAGATTCACATTGTCTCCGACTAGCACACAGATGTTTCCTTCTGTACTCTGGTCGCTAAGTCAAAATATTCTGCCTAATATTTCGACACAGGTGTGTTCACTTTGTTTTTTCAGTCACAGGAACTGAAAGTAGTCTCCACACACACACACAGTCAGCTATAGTATGATTATAACTCGTTGAGCGTGACCTTGGAGTATTGTCCAAACTATATTAGCAGCTCTACTACACATGTATAACTTCAAAATTCGTGCATTCTAGAAGCAGGTCAGCCTTGAATTTCTCCACCACCATCACTCTACTGGAGCGTGCACTGCCCTCATAACCAAGTTGTAAAATCTTTCTCTCTGTGGTCTCCAGTAAACGGACAAGTTCCCTTTTCGTCCTCTACAGCTATGAGAGTTTCTGTCAGATTCTCCCAGCTGTCTGGACATTTAGACAAAAGATGTCTATATGACCCACAAGATATGCATCTCAAAACATTTCCATCACGACCTAATGGGTTTAAACCTTTTTTTCTTGGTTGAGAGAACTGATCTCGAGCAATGTGTCT
The DNA here is from genome assembly GCA_036873155.1 of Biomphalaria sudanica. Lineage (NCBI taxonomy): Eukaryota > Metazoa > Mollusca > Gastropoda > Planorbidae > Biomphalaria > Biomphalaria sudanica. The sequence goes on along the minus strand of JAZGLO010006607.1, from coordinate 90,345 downwards.
GACTTGACCTTCACCTCTAAAGTGACTTCCACCTTTATATAGTCTACTTCCATGATGTTCCACTTTCGGCTTGCTGGTAGATTTCAACTGCTCTTTATCTCGTCTTTCAAAGCTCTTGAAGTTTTCACGTCTGCTGTTGTTGAACTGTTGTTCACCTAGGCTTCCCAAACTGCTCAACAGTTCATGTTTCTTGTGGCCAGCCGCCCATAAAGCCTCCTCATACTCAGACAAACACCTCGGCTCAAGTTTGATACAGGCATCGAACTCTTTCCCTTTACTAACTTCTCCTTTGAACTTTCTAAGAGATGCCTTTGCTTCTTCATACAGCGTCACCTGTCAGAACTAGCATTTTCTCAGTTTGCGTAATTCTTGCCTTTCTGAGCAGCTTGAAGGTCAGAATCTCAGGTAACATCTTTATTCGTTTCTGTTCTAATCTCCTATACTTTGTATCGAACTCTGAAATAAAATCATGTACGGATTGATTTTCCCTTTGCCTGAAGTTTTCAAAATCATCAAATTTATCAATACTGTCTGCCAGGTCGTCTTTAGCCAAGTTCGTATCTAGGGCTACGGCTCTAGTCGCTCAAATACCTTCTCTCTAAACCTTGACTCGCTGCCTTGTGGTAATGAAAGGGCTACGGCTCTAGTCGCTCCAAAACCTTCTCTCTAATCCTTGACTCACTGCCTTGTGGTAATGAAAGGGCTACGGCTATCGCTCTCTTCTCTTTCTTTAGCTCAGTGATTTCATTCCACGTTAGCAGTTCTTTCTTATATAATTCATAAGACATCTCTTTCAAAAAGGATGGAATCTCAATTCTTGTAGCCATTATCACTTTAAATAGGATCAACTAAGTCAATACTTTTACTTACACGCTCTGATACCACTTGTTAAGCTAGAAAACGCTACACTTAATAGCTATAAACGTCACCAAAACTATAACGCCATATTCAATAGTCCATTTATTTACACACCCTCATAGTACGAGTTTACACACAACACTGTGATATGAACTTTCTTACCAAGGGGAATAACTCTACATACTAATAAGAAACACATACACATAAACACAATGTTAACACCAATGACCTAACAGAGTTAAAGTCTCTACTGTAGTAGAACCAGAGGCCACAGCACCAGGCTATATAAGCTTTCAGGTGTTCTATACAATTTTACTTATGTGTGTATAGTTTTGATTTGATCTTTGCAACTCATTTATAAAAAAAAAAGTTTACTTGGTCAGTGGTCGCCTGTGAGTTTTAAACTTTTTGAGGCTTGTCTTTCTTATGCTACTGTATCTATTAAAGCCACTGCTTGTAATTCTAGCTAGGCATCAGAGCCTTCAAATCTAGTCACAACACCTCGACTTCCTGCATAATTAGTGTCATAGATACACATCTCCTCTAAACTAAACAAAGGTTAAACAATGGAGGTTGATAACACTGTCAGTCTGAGACTCTGAGGATCTAGCAGAGGCCCAGGTTGAGTCAACGGTAGTATAAATTCAATTTATAGTCTAGGGGTTAGTAGCTTAGCAGTAGTTATTTTTATATAAATAACATGTTTCAGGACTTAAGTTGTAACTGTTTAACACTTTCAATGTACACACACACACATACACTCACATACAGTGGCGTAGCTAGAGTATATGATGCCTGGTGCGGTACCTTATCTTGATGCCCCCCCCCCCAAAAAAAAAAAAAGCTAACTAAATAATAACATTGCAAAACCTTACTTTTTTTGTTCCAAATAATATGTATTCATTAATCAAATATTTTTAATTCAAAAAATCACTTTTACATAAACATACTACAAGTGAATTTTACGCGCTTTCTTACTGGCTAAAGTTTCAATAGTTTTATCGAAATCAATTTTTTTCACAAGCTCTTGTTCAATGGACAAAATGGCCAAATTAGTGAGTCGTAAATTCGTCATCGTTGATCGCATGTAATTCTTGATCAATTTAAGTTTGGAAAAACTTCTCTCGCATGTAGCGACGCTTACCGCAATAGTAAAAAAATGCGAATCATGATGACAATATTTGGGACTGAATCATCTAGCTGATATTTTGTTATACATTTCAATAGCTCAACAGGTCCTTGTTTTGGATGTTCGGAGGCTTCTGATGAAACTGTGACAAACCGTTGAAGCCTCTTTTGCTTCAGCAGAAATTCGTTTTTATCAATGTCGCTAGGAGTACTATCGAGATTGATTTCGACCTGAGGATTTAATAGCTGGGAAGGCGACAAAAATTCATATCTATCTGCTACATTATGAAGTTGCTCGAATCGGGTGATTATTTCTTGAAAAATCCTGTTAAAGGTAGAATAAATTTCCTATGGTAGCTCTTCTTTGTGTGTAAGTACAGAGTCGTCACTTTTCTCACCAGGCATCTTTTTCTTATGGCCAACACGTTTTTGAGGTTCTGTACTGATTCTCAGATCTGAGCACACGCTTTCGGCAAAGATAATGCTGACTTCAGCGATGTCCTCTCGTTTACTACTTAAAAATGCCTCTAATGTTTTTAGTTTGTGTGAGCTGTCTCGAATAGACAATCCTTGTTTTTGAAGGTAGACTTGCACATCATTAATTTCAGTTAATACAGGAGCCCAAAATCCAAGATAGGTGAGAAAATTAAAAAACTGAATAGCAACTAATAATCCACCTGGTTCAGATCTAATCGACGAATTTTCACCTCTGCTAGTTAATGTCTCCAGAGTTTTATATAATTTTAGAAAATATATCCCTAACCATCTTGACGGCTTCTCTTCTGGCGCTCCAGCGGGTCTCAACTAAACGTTTAAGGCTAGTTCCGGTTATTTGGATGAGGATATCCCAGCGGTGTGTTGAAGTTGAGAAAAAGGCGTGTAAACGGTCCAGTGTACCCAAAAATGTTACCGAATTGACTTCAGCTTCAGCAGCTCGAATTCCTGCTAAATTAAGAGAAAGGTTTGAGCAGGCAATGACAATGAATAGTGACTTGTAGAATACGTTTTTGGACACCGTAGTTTTGACCTTTCATGACCGCAACATTATCATAGCCTTGACCCCTGCAATCCATTATGTCTAAGCCACCCGAACACAGTTTCTCTAGAATCATCTCAGCGATTCCAGCAGCGTGCTTGTCCTTTGTGTCGATGAAGTCAATAAAAGACTCACGAACCTGCACCCCGTCATTATCCATGACAACGTACCGTAAAATTTGGGAAGTTTGATCCAGCTTTGAGATGTCAGGTGTACTGTCAAAAATAATAGAGAAATATTTGGCTTGTTTTACTTGCTGTATGATTTGTTTTTTAACGTGATCCCCCAATATTGTAATAAATTCATTTTGTATTTGTGGAGACATGTATGTATTCGGTCTGGAACAAAGCTTAGTTCGAAGCACATGCTCCCTCAAGAGGGGATCGTACTTTGATAGTAATTTTACTAACTCTAAGAAATTGCCTTGATTTTGCCCTTCCAACACTTTTTCAGCTCGCTCGCGATGCCCACGGAGTGCCAGATTTTGCTTTGAGAGAAAACGAATGATGTCCAAGATTCTCTTCAGGTAGTCTCTCCAGGTTTTCGTCTCTTGTATAATCAAATCTTGGGCCTTGTTGTTCCCTACTCTCAGGCGAACTTCAAGTGCCCTCCAAGCAAGCGATGACTGAATTTGAGCTCTGCTGGTCTCATGCTTTTCTTTTTTCGGGGATAACCTCCACCACTCATTGAATCCATCTTTGGATTTAAATAAAGATTTGGTACTTGATCTTGTTGAGAAGAGTATGCAGGGGAGCAAAATAAGGATTCTTTTTTTGGCGAATAACACATCCACTTTCTAAGAACTTTCTCGCCGTTTGACATTTGCCGGAAAAACCAAGCCTTTGAAAGCTTTCTAGCCTTTCCTTTTGCTGATTCTTGATGTCTATACACCTCTCTGAATTGACTGTCCATACGCTGAACTGTTTCAGATCCTTGAGTGACAAGGTGTATGCGAATATTATCTGTGATGACATCAGGCCGATCTCCAATGTCGTTCAGTCTAGAGCTTATTATCCTGCTTTCTGTATTGCTTACACTGTCTGATGGTTCAGCTTCTTCAGTATTAATTTTTGAGGAGTGTACTAAAGACATGCTTGTGTGCTTTCCTTTAGTCTCTAGAACCTGCGGTATTGAAGTATTTTCTTCTTCTTCATCATTCAGGATGTCGGCCTCATCATTTTTTCTGGATTCAATGATAACTGTCTCATCTTGCTTTGTTGCTTTTAATTGTTCAGTTAATTCATACCCAATAACAGCTCGCCTATAGTCGGTGGTCTCTGGTAATCATGTGACTTGAAATTGTCTTGATGCTTATTTAAGCTTCAGAAATTTCAGAAACGTGGCACCTTCCTATTTCTTTTTTTCTTCTTTTCTTGCCTGTTTCTTCGTTCTCTTTTCAGCTCCACTTTTGGTTGTTGTCTTTTCATCTATACAAATTATATTTTAGTTTATTTATTTTTACAGAGCACTTGTTCAAAGAGAGAAAAATAATTTTTAAAAAATATAACAGAGTATTAACTAAAAATGCTTCACAGTAATTTTCGGCTTTTTGTAATCTGGAACTAAAAAAAAGTAAATAACTATCTAATAATTTAATAAAAAGGATAAAAAAAGGCAAACGATTGTATCATAGTAATACGATAAACACTTATATCTTTTTCTTGTAATTAAAAGTGTTAAAGTTACCTTCTCGGTTTCAGCTCCATACAATTATATTGATTCAAACTTAATAATGAAATTTTAATAGAACTTTGCTGCTCCTCAAGTGTCATTCTATTCATCAGTTGAGATGTTGGTATTTTACCTTTCTGAATTCTGAATGGTTACTTTTCATTATTTTCAACAAAAGATAAGTGGCGCATGCGCAATAAGTAACAGATTTTCACTCTCTAGACTCTTTGATCCATGCCGATTTCTTCGTCTGAGCTTAAAATGGTTTTGAGGCGCCAGCCAGAGAGTCAGTCTTGAGCACTGTTCATCATTTTGTTTACGTTACAGTATTACAATTAACTAGTTAGTTTAAAAAAAAAACAACTCGTAGAAAACAAAGGTTAGCTTATTTAAAAATATTGACATTACAATAGAATTATTTCCAAAATTAAACTATAAAGAATCATAAAGAAATGAATAAACTAAGACAATTGATTAAAACTAGAGTTTAGTAATATATTTGTAAACTTTATATCTAGATTAAACCAGTGGACTAAAAATTTTGAAACGAAAAGGTTGGCCTGTCTTCTTCTTCTTCTTTATATTACAGAGCATCGATCAGTGTACCATGTGTCTGAAATAAATCTAGTAAATTAGATTCAAACTGTTCTATAGCTTACATTGTATTGAAGAAATAGTTAAGGAGATGAAACAAAATAGCGACATGTTTAAAATACAGTAGTTTATGTTTGTTCGTGTCCAAACAATTAGTCGTTTTTACTGAAACGCTCAGGGAAATTGGAAATTAATACACACTTATCTTATCTTATATAATACAGACGTTACTTCAAAAAAAGAAGATGATTACGTCCTACGCGTCATGCATTTAGTCATGCATATTAACCAATGACTTAAATTCTGCCAAGTCACTGGTTTTTCTGGCTAGCTCAGGCAACCCATTCCATGCTCTAATAGCACTAGGGAAGAAGGAGTATTTGTACAAATTTGTCCTAGCATATGGGACGAGGAATGTTCCTTTATTTTTGTGCCTTTCAGAGTATTTTATTAGATTTTGTTTTTGTATTTGAAGATTATTGTTCAGTGTTTTATGTATAATTGCTACTTTACTTTTGAGTCTTCTGTCCTGAAGGCTTCCTAAATTTAGTGATTTTACTAATGGTGTTACTCTAGTCAAATGTGAATATTCTTTTTTTATGAATCTCACTGCTCTATTTTGTGTTTGTTCCAGTTTCTTAATGTTTTCTTGAGTTAAGGGGTCCCAAACGGTGGATGCATATTCTATTATTGGCCTAACAAAGGTTAAATAACATTTTAGTTTTATGTTCTTATTTGATTTATAGAAATTTCTTTTAATAAACCCTAATGCTTTGTTTGATTTTTTTTATAGTTTCATCAATACGTGGATTCCATGACAGTTTTTCATTTATTAAAACACCTAGGTATTTTGCGTTTTTAGTCTGTGTTACTGGTTTGCAATGAATAAGATAAGTGGAATTAATTTGTTTTAGTTGTTTTGTTACTCTTAACAACTGACATTTTTCTGGGTGGAAAGACATGCTCCAATTTGATTCCCATTTCTGTAATTCATCTAATTCTCTTTGTAAAATATCTGTGTCTTGTATTGTTTTTATTGTTCTATATATTATGCAATCGTCTGCAAATAATCTGACTTTTGTTTCTGAACACTGGGGGAATTTTGGTGCCCCTTTCCACTTGGTGCCCTGTGCGGTCCGCACCACCCGCACATTGGTAGCTACGCCACTGAAACAATGAAACTAGAACTCGAAACACACAACGAAAATTAGAACGCGAAGCAATGAACTGATCTTTGGAAAACAATGACATAGTGTTTTCAATGGTACGTACTTTAGGTTTGGGCTCGTCCGAAGGTTTTCACTACTATAAATAGCAAGCTTTGTTGGTGTATCTGGTGTACAGATGTAGGAACTGTTATGTGTGGATGCGTATTTATTTAACTGGTTCTCTTGTAGAACAAATAAATGTGTATTTATTTAGCCGGTTCTCTTTTAGCACAAATACATGTGTATTATTTAACTTGTCAGATTGATCTTTCAATAAAGTGTCTTTGATTCAATAAAGTGTCTTTGATATTGTTTAGTTTGTTTATTTATTTCAAAATCTCTGCAAACCTTCTCTTTATATTTTCCTACATTTTTCCTTAGGTTACTTTTTTCGCCTCCACATTTTGCAATATCGTTGTATTCTATTTTTCTATATAGCTGCATTTTATTGCTTCACCAAATGTCAACTTGATCTTCAAAATGTAAAACGAAACAAAAAACTCTGTTTAAAATCTGGACTGGCAAAGAACAAACTCCTGGTACTGCTGTTGTGACCTGTTGGAATCTCAGGATTTGGCAGATCTACCAAACACAAACCAAATAATCTTGAAGTGTCATTTTACAATGCTGATTTCTTTGTGTTCGTTTTGTACAAAACAAAACGGAAGGAAGAGCACTCTCGATCTAGGTTTTGTGATTGTCTTATAAAATGTGTAAAAACAAGTAGATCTCTCTTTCTTTCTCTCTCTCTCTCCCAATCTCTCTCTCTCTCTCTATTTATTAATATTGTTATAGAGTCCCGATAATTGCTGAAGCTGCCAAAAAAAAAAAAAAAAAATCATGGACGCCCGGTGTTTGGAAAGAAATATTTTAGTCGGATACTTTGTCCTCTTCTTTCCTGACTGGAGAAAGCCCGAGAGTTGAGGAGCAAATAATCAGTGGTGGACTTTCTTGTTGCTTCACCCACGGAAATGTAAACATCGGGGGAGGCCATCTGGCAGGAAGGTGCGGCCATCAGGGGAAGATAACAACAATTAAGACGTGACTTTTGAAAAATTAACACCTTGTACCTTTCAGATAATTGGGACATCTCTAGGGCTGCAACAATGGCGTCGACCCAAAGAGCACCAAGAGGCGTCGACACTTTTCTCCCCTCCCCTGGACCCTCTAAAATAAACAAAGTTATAATTAAAGATTGTATTCCTTGAATAACACCAGAGTTATCTCGGGGACATTTTATTCCGTGACTCACGGATTTGTTGCCGGAGTAGACTTCTCTTTAGGCTTTACAATGTGGGCTTTTATAATTGTAAGATTCTCTTGATGGCTTTCTTGGTGTACGACTTAATATTCAAACTTTTCCCAATTGACGTCATGTAATTATGATGTCAAGAGGCTTTTTAATTCTTTGAAATTATAAAACGTTTTAGACATAATTTTGTAAATTTTTCTATGTCTTCGAATTACTTCCCTAAAAACCTAAAAATATTTTCTTGCGAGGACCCGCGCCCCGTTATTTGTCTAAACTGTTTACTGTGTTGAAGTGCTTAGCCCATCATCCCACCTCAAGAATAGCTATTTGAGGGTCGAAGATTGTAAACATCACTATTCTTAGATCCAAAGCAAAGGTTAAGGCCTGGGAAAGGTTTAGTTCTGATCATACACTTTTGTATCCAGTCTAGAAACTTACAATGAGATGAAAACAACTTTAAAAAATGAGGCATATTTGTTTTGTTTGATACGTTTCAGACGTTCCTTCAGAATTGAACATTTTTACATCCTATTTCTATTACTATTAATGAGCACGTCTAGTTTATGTTTCAAACGTTTTAAAATGAATGAATATAGAAATGTGGCCTGTGCTGGGACGGACTGGGTGTCAGTATCGGCCAGGGCATTTCTATACTGACGGCCCATAAATTGTATATTATATAATGGACATCCTATTCTAGATCTATCTGTCCTCAAAATCATTATGTTAAGTTTGGTAATTTATCGATAGCACACAGTGAACACTATATCGTTATGGGGAATAGGCCTATATGGTAGGCCTTATGTTGCTTTTTAATCGCCAAGTGTGAAGGCCCTAATAGGATGAAGCCTACTAGATATACTAGCTCTGTCTGCGGATGTAGGCTTACTAGGCTATTTTATTATTTCGAAAAACGGGTTAGGTTCAATGATTAGGCCCTTTTAAAGTCTTTATAAGAGGGTTTCTTTTTAATACGTTACTCAGGGTGCCCGGCTTTTTATAAGAGAATGCTATAAAACCTTTAACAATGTAATACATGCCGCCCTTATCTTATAAAATACAGACGTAGCTTAAAAAAAGATAATTAGTGTGGTCCTACTGGCCCATTTGGGTACCGGCCCGCCGATATAGCCAGTTCGCCTCTGGGCATATGGCTTCTCACACTGTAATTTCTCAAAAACATCTTAAAGACTAACTTATTCATTCTTTTAAAATGGGCTCCCCCCCCCCTTCTCCAGACAGCATTGGTTGGTCATTTTCCCATGACGTCATGTGTTATTTTAGTCACTAGAGTTGTTTCTATTTTGCTAACTTGACTTGACAACATTTACCTGTCCGAATCCTGTCTAGGCTATTTACAACTTGTTTAGAATCTGTTAAATGACGTATGCCAGAGTGGGCGTAGAGATCTAGATGTAGGCCTTCATCTCTGTCTTGGCTTGGACGGTCGCTCGAGGCACCTCACAATGTTTTGTTGTTTTAAACGTATTCTGATCTTTTGTTATTACTGGTTTTAATTAGGACGAAATAAGGAAAGAGAGCAACAAAGAGAGAGAGAGAGAGAGAGAAAGAGAGAGAGAGAGAGAAAGAGAGAGAGAGAGACAGAGAAAGAGAGAATGTTGAGAGATTTAGTGAAAATGGGAGTAAGCGACTAACTTTGTTTGAGACAGAACGAAAGTAAGGACAACGACAAAAAGAATTAAAACGAGAGAGAGAGAGAGAGAGAGAGAGAGAAAGATTCAACAAGATACGTCATCAAGAATGCCAAGGTCGTATATACCTACAGCCAATAATCTAGCCCCTAACCTATATATCTTCCCTACTCGAATCACCCTGACATCAGCAAGTATATTCTCCAGTCGCAGCAGCTGCCTTCCTATTGGGTCATCAATGACTCATCTCTTCGTCGAATTGTTTTTTTTTAAATGTTTTTTTTTTCTTCTTCTTCGTTAGTACTCTTAACTCGTAGTATCCTCCCCTCTCTTCCTGGCAGCACCCCCCTTCTTTTTATCTCCTATTTCTCAAGCTCTCTCTCTCTCTCTGTTTTTTTTTTAAACTCTATCGCTCACTTCACTCTCCATCTCTCACACTCTCTCCTTCATACTATCTTCCGTGATTTCCTTCATCTCTACCCCCCCCTCCCTCCCCGCCCCCACGTCTCCAGACAGCACATTGGTTGATCCTTTTTTCCCATGACGTCATGTGTTATTTTAGTCACCAGCGATTGGCTGAGGAACTAGTTGATGAGGCAGTGCGACGAGGAGCCTTGTTTTTAAATACTAAATGCGTAAGCCAGGCCGAGTGCTGTCCGTGACCTCATTACCTGGACGTTGCGCACGTTTGGACAGCACTCTTCACATTCTGGAGTTGTGAACAACATTTCTGCAATTTGGGTCGTTGCATTGATTTTGATTGGTCTTTGGAAATAGACAGTCAAGAGAGAGAGTTCCTCCGTGTATAGAGACAGAGAGAGAGAGAGAGAGGGGATGAGATGATTTCAACTCCCTGTATTGATAGTTTGTGGGGTGGAAGAGAGAAGTTCAGTTTCAACGTTTTCCTCTAGTCCAGAACTTAGTCAGGTCCTTATGTCGGCTTACGGAACTAAAAGCTGATTTAATATCAAATTATAATTGTACAATTTGTACTAACAGAAAGGGCCCTCACCGAATCAATATAGAAACTATTTACATTAGTTTCAATTTTATTCTATCTCGGAAAGTGTTAAATTTTTGCATGCAGTATTTTTTTTTGTTCTTTCAACGTAGTAAACTTCCAGGGCTGGGATGGAGAGGTGGGGGGAGGGGGCTAGAAATCAATAGTTTAATAATAGACTAAAGAAGCTTTGTAAACAGAAGGAAAACCTATATAGAAAATTTAAAGAAACCAAGGCAGAAAGAGTTTACAAAAAGTATATAAAAATTAAACACCTAACCCAAAAAGTAAGCAGACAGCTGCAGAGTGAATACATAAACAATGTAATATCTAAAGATAACAACAAAAACCTATGGTCATACATTAAGTCTAAGAAAATGGAAACAACAGGCATAGCGCCATTAAAAGATGAACATAACATAATACATAATGATAATGAAACTAAAGCAAACATCCTAAACAAATACTTTGCATCAGCATTCTCAGCCCCAGGAGACAAAGACATATTTCTTAATTTGAACCAAGTAGACAACATAGAAGATTTAGTAGTACAAGAAAATGGAATTAAAAAACTATTAGCCAACACCAAACCAAATAAAGCGTCTGGACCTGATGGTATTCCAGCTAGATTACTCAAAGAACTAAGCAATGAGCTAGCCCCAGTGTTCAAAATACTCTTTCAGGCATCGCTTAACCAGGGCAGAGTACCAAAGGACTGGAAAGAAGCTAATGTCACCCCCCTATTTAAAAAAGGAGAAAAATCTTATCCAGGAAACTACAGACCAGTATCACTTACCAGCATCACATGTAAAATACTAGAACACATAATATGTAGCAACATCATAAACCACTTAGACAAACATAATGTCCTCACCCCATACCAACATGGCTTTAGGAAATATAGATCATGTGAAACACAACTAATAGGACTAATTGATGATTTCTCAAAAGGTTTAGATAATAGTGAACAAATAGATGCTATCTTACTAGATTTTTCCAAGGCTTTTGACAAAGTTCACCACCATAGTTTGCTTAAAAAATTAAAATATTTCGGCATTAACGGTCCACTGTATCAGTGGATTAAAGATTTTCTGATAGGGAGAGAACAAACTGTAATAATAAATGGCTCTAAATCAACACCAATAACAGTAAACTCAGGTGTACCTCAAGGAACAGTCTTGGGTCCACTACTATTTTTAATTTACATAAATGATTTACCAAATTGCATTAGTTCAGGAACAAAAGTCAGATTATTTGCAGACGATTGCATAATATATAGAACAATAAAAACAAAACAAGACACAGATATTTTACAAAGAGAATTAGATGAATTACAGAAATGGGAATCAAATTGGAGCATGTCTTTCCACCCAGAAAAATGTCAGTTGTTAAGAGTAACAAAAAAAATTAAACAAATTAATTCCACTTATCTTATTCATGGCAAACCAGTAACACAGACTAAAAACTCAAAATACCTAGGTGTTATAATAAATGAAAATGGAATCCACATATTGATGAAACTATAAAAAAATCCAACAAAGCATTAGGGTTTATTAAAAGAAATTTCTATAAATCAAATAAGAACATAAAACTAAAATGTTATTTAACCTTGGTTAGGCCAATAATAGAATATGCATCCACCGTGTGGGACCCCTCAACTCAAGAAAACATTAAGAAACTGGAACAAACACAAAATAGAGCAGTGAGATTCATAACAAACGAATATTCACATTTGACTAGGGTAACACCATTAATAAAATCACTAAATTTAGAAAACCTTCAGGACAGAAGACTCAAAAGTAAAGTAGCAATTATACATAAAACACTGAACCATAATCTTCAAATACAAAAACAAAATTTAATAAAATACTCTGAAAGACACAAAAATAAAGGCACATTCCTCGTCCCATATGCTAGGACAAATTTGTACAAATACTCCTTCTTCCCTAGTGCTATTAGAGCATGGAATGGGTTGCCTGAGCTAGCCAGAAAAACCAGTGACTTGGCAGAATTTAAGTCATTGGTTAATATGCATGACTAAATGCATGACGCGTAGGACGTAATCATCTTCTTTTTTGAAGTAACGTCTGTATTATATAAGATAAGAAGAAGATAGGAGACAGGAAGGGAGCTTAGTCCTGCAGGATTATGGCAATGATCTTGTGGTTCTTTCCCTTAGATAAGCTGGGTACTTAAAATGTTTTTTTTCTTTTGAATCGTCCTCACTTCTCTATCACTTGTTCTCTCTCTCTCTCTCTCTCTCACACACACTCTCCCTCTCTCTCTCTCTCTCTCTCTCACACACACACACTCTCCCTCTCTCTCTCTCTCTCTCTCTCTCTCTCTCTCTCTCTGCTGAAGTCTCCATATCCACATTTTTAGACAAAATATCATGCTTTAAAATTAAAACCTACAATTTTACAGGATTCTAACAGGACAGAGTCCAGCTGCTAACACCCCTGGGCCTCACACAATATTTGCCACGTCATCACTCCTTCCAAGTGCACGTGCAGAGAGTGGTGGAGCGAGGAAGGAGAGGTGTATAGAGACGTAAGGCGCAGACCTAGTTAGAGGTAAGGAAGTCACTGGGCAGGAGGGAAGGAAGAAGCCCCATTAAACAAATATCTGATCAAATGGCATTTGACCTTCACCTTGACAAAATACACGTGTTTTTTAGCCATGCCTTACCTCCGTCTCTCCGCACTCAATTCACAGGAATCTTCCCCCCCCCCCAGTGTAAGTGTGTGTACGTGTACGTTAGTTTGTGTGTGTGTGTGTATGTGTACGTTTGTGTCTAATGATTGAATGTTTGAAAAAGGTGAGAAGGTAAATCACGGGTTCAATGTAATCCGTGAGTCAATAAAACCTTCGCAAGGTGATTGCTTCTTTGCAGTTAGGGCTCACTATTCTGTTTTTCGGCCTTTGAAGTTTTTTTTATGCAATCAGTTACATAATATTGTCGACTATTGATCATTTCATAGAGATGAGTGTAGCTGGTAGATAGTGTCAGGTTTTTCATCTGGCTTCTAGTGTACATTGTCATGGGGAAATTTAAGTTTGGCTTCCAGTGTATTTTCTAATGTCGAATTTCGATAGAGGTGTCAGAATTATAATTTGTCTGGTTGAGTTTTTAGTAAAGCTTTTATTGTGTATTGTAATGTTACATTTTTATTGCGGTGTCAGAATTATATTTTGTCTTTTGAAATTCATTAGACTGGCTTCCGGGGTACATGTTGAAGTTAGAGCCTAAAGACAAAAGTATTCATCTCGATGTAGAAATGCACATCTTTACCTGGGCAAACAAACCTTTATTCTATGAGTAAGGTCACTTTGACCCAGACCCGGAAGTATGGATGAGCAGCAACTATATTTTAATTTGTCTGTTTTTTAAAGTTTTCTGCCTTCAACATACGAACATGAAATAACAATGATACTCAATTATAATACTCTTATACCTAAAACTTAAAAGTTCTAATTATATTCTGACTAGAGACTTTAGAATCGTTTTCTTTTCACAATGTCTCTATGCGAGGAATTGAAAGCAGGGCTGGTATTTAAACTTGACCTCTCTTTGCTAGGACCAAAATAAAATGTTCTAAAACAGTCTATGTATCTATGTATCCACAGTAAGTTCAGTTAAGTCAGATCAAGAACTGACCTCCTCCTCCTCCTCCTCCTCCTGCTGGTGTTTTTTTACTTTTTTTCTCCTCACCTCTCGAGGTTCATTTGTTTGTCTCAGCATAGAACTGAATTGTTGAAACAACTATTTGGGAACTAAGACCACAAACTAAATGTCTGTCTCCATCTGAAGAGCTATGTATTTACTCACTGACTAGCTCTATCGTCCGGTGATCCCCTGTCAACAAGAGAAAGACGTCTTTCATATTCATCATAGCCCAGGAGCCAGCACTTGACTTCGAAATGAGATGCGTACAGAGCGAAGAGTCTCAAACTATTATGAATGGGCAACAAAAATACTATTTGAAAAAAAAACAACACCAAGAAGAAAACACAAATCGTGTGTGCACGGAGACTTAGATCTGTAGACCTATAGAATTGATTCCCCCCCCCCCCCATCACATGGACAAAAAAAAATGATACTAAAATAAATAAATGGCATTTCCAGAGATAGCGAGTGTACGTCACGTGACAGCTATTGTTAGGTTGATAAGGACTATAACTCTTACACCTGAAAAAAAATCAAGTCAAGAGCTATAGAATTTTCCATAAGATGAATTTCTTTTAAAAACGTAGATTGTCTCCCCTGTCACTAATATGTATAGTAAATAAAAAAAATGGAGATCCTAAAGTTAACTTAGTGGCGTTCTTCTGTCACTAAAAAGGAAGAAAGTCTCTTGCTCCAAAAGTTTTGCAATCAAAAGAGGCTCCAGCGCAGGCTTACCATCAGCTGGCGGTCCATCTGGGAGATATCACTCAAGTGCCAAGGGGCTAAACTATTGTATTGCTCGTCTCTTGTTTATTGCCCGTGATGCATTTATTTGCCAATGTCTATCAGCCCACCCTCCTTTTTTTTTCTAGGTGTCTGTATTTCTCTTGACAATCTCTTCCCTCCTCACATGCTACCCTCCCCATCCGCAGCTCAATCTACCTTACTGTGTACCTAGTTACTAGACATTGATACACTGGCACCTGCGTCCCCAGTAACCATAACACGACTATTTCGTTTTGCCGGTTCGCTTCCGTTTCTGTCAGCTGATAATAATTTCTCCTCCGAGTTGATTCTTGTTTCCTTTGGTTTTAAGTATCAACTAAAATAATGTTCTTCTTTTTTTATAGTCATTGAATTTTTTTTCTTTTTCAATGTTTCTCTTTAGATAGGGGATTTTTTTTTTTATCTTAGTGGAGGAACGGTATTTGATACTTTCATTGATGGCGGAATAACTATAAGTAGCTAGCTAACTTTCTAACAAGTCACACATGAAACCTGAACTTATTGTGTTCCTGTGACACTATAATGAACAATAAATGTTTACATCAAGTAATATCTTTATCTTTTTAGCCCAGTTTCAGGCCTCAAGGTGCAAACACATGAACATAGAGAAACACACACACAGTTCAAAAGACCAGGGATGGTCAAACAACCCTGTGTTGTTATATTTTTTGTTTTGCAAGCGTGGTTCGTTGGTTAGATAACAATAAGTTGTATATGTTTTGATGGCCAATAGCCCATTGGCTAATAAAAAGGTCGGAAATTGTCTCTAGAATTATAGGATCATTTGGATAAGAGGAAACATGATGTGCAACTAGTGCTGGTGAAGAGACGCGTCTCTTCATTGTACGGCAGATTTGTAAGCATCATAACTTGTGGGTCTCAAACTGTCTGGCCATAGTTCAAAAAGGAAAATAAATCTTTAGTCAAAAGGCTTCAGAAACAAGTTATTTCTCCTGTTATTTGACTTGACTCCTCAACTCGAGATCCACCTCTTTGTTTTTGTGTGTATTGAACTGAATTTGTCAAACAATCATTTGGGAACTAATTAAGTGTTCTAAACTTTTTTTTTTAAATTCATTTTATTCAATGTGTACATTTTATTTTCGTAACTAAGTGCACTTACAAAACGTATAGTTTACTTATGACTCGAGCATGTCTAGACTAGGAAGTACATGGACCTTAACGATTGTGGTCCTGATGGAAATGTTAAGAGAGTGGTAAGGCGTTTGGCTTTTGAAACGAGAGGTCTTCAGTTCGAATTCAGGTAAAGATTGGAGTCTGCATTTTTAGTACGTCTCTGAGTCCTCCCAACTCTAACAGGTACCTCGGTAACTGAAGGCGGTTGGCAAAAAAAAATATATCTTCCTCCTTAGATCGCAAGGTCTGAAAGGGGTACTTTTACAACTTTTTAAAATATTATTATGAGCCATGCAAAATATTGAGAACCACTGTCACATCCATTATATTTACTAATAACACATCATTACGGTTCTGCTACATCAACTAAGTCAAAACCAGAATTAGAGATATCGAAATCAAGCCAAGAGAACTGAAACACGCTGTACTTATTCTTGGATTCATTTGTATAGCGCCTTGAAGTGAGCAGCTCGAGTCAGTGACAGTCAGATATGGTTCCACCTCATTTGCACTCGTTCGCCAGTCAGTTACCTAACACAAGATTTGTGTAACAGGACATAAGAATAGACCAGGTAGATAACAATCTCGGGGTCAATCAAACTCAATATCAAAACTCGGATGTTACTGACCTTGTACTTTTATCGCAGATCGGTCAGTGTGTTGACATGAATGACTTATATCTGTTACTGGACAAGATAACCATGACACGATTATTCACCTAACACTTTGTTTGCTGGGGTTTATAATAATAGTAATAAATCAAAACAAGGTTACAAAAACAGTTTGTGTGGAAAAGTGGAAACACAAACTCAAAATCCACCCTCGAAGTTGTCTGCTCAGGCAGGGTTCAATATTTTGAGAAAGAATATCCGAAACTATGAACTATGAACTATGAACTATCAACAACTACGATCCCATCTTCGTCGAAACAAACAAAACAAATACATAAACATTCCTATGTCGAAAGTTTTGCTACTGTTGCATTGTTAGTTCGACTAACGACTTGATACCACATTGTTAATATCAATATGTATTTAATGAACTGATAGTTCAAAGAGTATGAAATTTGAACCTGTTACTGAAGGATTATCTAATTTAAATAATTGCTTTGTAAAAGGTCAATATCTCATTCAAAGCCTCAACAAAGAAACTTTTCCCTTTAGTATGTTGTCATGGATTCTCGGGGACGCCTGTACTTTACTTGTGAAATAGGCAACGCTACATAGTAATTGTTGATTTAAATGATATTAGACTTATATGTATACTAAATAGATTTTTCTCTTTAACAAAAAAGTTGTTTTTTTTATGTAAGTAGCTTAGTGGCTAGAAAACAACAACAAAACAAACATTTGGGTGGAAATTTTTTTTTTTTTACAGAATTCTCCGGAACTGCGGGAAGTTTGAGCAATGACGTCATAATGATCATTTCTGAAGGCACGTTCACAGTTTCAGTGAAGTAACCGTCTACAGATATGGGAATAAAAAGAACCGTTTAAGAACCTTTGAAAATGTCCAATTTGTGTGATATTGTTGAAAGTTGAACATTTTTTGCTGACTGGTAAGCGCTTTTGAATTTGCAATGAACGTCTGTAATACAGAACGTAACCAGAGTGATGTGAGCTCAAGGAACCATGCCCACAGTATCTAGAGCAGTCTTGCAGGATGTGAGCTCAAGGAACCATGCCCACAGTATCTAGAGCAGTCTTGCAGGATGTGAGCTCAAGGAACCATGCCCAAAATTTCTAGAGCAGTCTTGCAGGATGTGAGCTCAAGGAACCATGCCCACAGTATCTAGAGCAGTCTTGCAGGATGTGAGCTCAAGGAACCATGCCCACAGTTTCTAGTGCAGTCTTGCAGGATGTGAGCTCAAGGAACCATGCCCACAGTTTCTAGAGCAGTCTTGCAGGATGTGAGCTCAAGGAACCATGCCCACAGTTTCTAGAGCAGTCTTGCAGGATGTGAGCTCAATTAACCATGCCCACAGTATCTAGTGCAGTCTTGCAGGATGTGAGGTCAAGGAACCATGCCCACAGTTTCTAGTGCAGTCTTGCAGGATGTGGGTTCAAGGAACCATGCCCACAGTTTCTAGTGCAGTCTTGCATGATGTGAGCTCAAGGAATCATGCCCGAAGTTTCTAGTGCAGTCTTGCAGGATGTGAGCTCAAGGAACCATGCCCACAGTATCTAGTGCAGTCTTGCAGGATGTGAGGTCAAGGAACCATGCCCACAGTATCTAGTGCAGTCTTGCAGGATGTGAGGTCAAGGAACCATGCCCACAGTTTCTAGTGCAGTCTTGCAGGATGTGGGTTCAAGGAACCATGCCCACAGTTTCTAGTGCAGTCTTGCATGATGTGAGCTCAAGGAATCATGCCCGAAGTTTCTAGTGCAGTCTTGCAGGATGTGAGCTCAAGGAACCATGCCCACAGTATCTAGTGCAGTCTTGCAGGATGTGAGGTCAAGGAACCATGCCCACAGTTTCTAGTGCAGTCTTGCAGGATGTGAGCTCAAGGAACCATGCCCACAGTATCTAGTGCAGTCTTGCAGGATGTGAGGTCAAGGAACCGTGCCCACAGTTTCTAGTGCAGTCTTGCAGGATGTGAGCTCAAGGAACAATTCCAGCAGTTCAAGGAAATCTGAAACATATTAAATAGACTATTTTAAATTGAGGGAACTGAACGTGCGCCGACAGACCTAGACTGGTCTAGTGAGGTCATGTTATGTCTAGCTAATGACTCAGTGTATTAATTCTCGATTATTAAGTCCCCCCCCCCCCCCAGCTTACACAATCTGGGTCACTTGAGATGACGGACTAATTATCAATGCATCAAGAACGTAAATGATTCGGGTGAAGACTGCCGGGAGGGGTGGGGGAGTTATAGACGGAAGCGCAATTCTGAGCAGTGACTCTCAAGTTTTTGTGAAATACTTATAGTGGTTGCTGTTGCACTTTAAGTTCTAATTTAATATGCTTAATCCATTATGTGACGTAGACATCCAGAGAAAGGAACGGATGATTGCCCTGCTAAGACCTTTCAAATGAACCCAAGTCCAGGGAGTTCTGGGAAGAATGGAAGTAACAAAACGGACTCCAGTATTTCTTAATTACCAACTGTTTGAACTCGATTCTCAGTACATCAACTCATAAGTACATTTGGTGACTGTCAGGCATCTATCGCCGGACTTCTGTGTCCAATGTAAACAGATTAATCAGGAGTCGCTTGACACTGAGATTGGGTCAAGAGGTCATGACCAGAAGTGTTACGTCCAGGGGACCTTGACATTGGTTCAAATTTATAAGGACAGAATTGCATCTTACCGACTGCATACAGTTTTTGATGAGGTCTTCTTAAAATGGAATTATTATATTTCAGAAAAGTCCTTACGTTTCATAGAAATTCTTACATTTTCGATATTGTTGCACTACTTTAGAGTCTCTAATTTAGATACTCTGATTTACTGGCTCTGATTTAAAGGTTCTGATTAAATATGTTTTAAGAGTGTCAGATTTTCAAATGATCTAAGAATGTAACCAAATAGAAACATCACGTTAGCTCCTTGGATACACTGGAAAACTAGTATAGAATTTTACAGACCGGATCTAGATTCCTATCAACAAACGATGCAGCACTACTATAGTACAAATTAAAAAAAAACTTTAGTATAACTTTAGTACAACTTTTAAAAAACTAAACATGAAAAAAAAAAAAGAAAGAACAAAACCTGAATTTAAAATAAAATCGACTGTTAGGTGAATGAATTCAAATATATATACTGCTTCGCTATCATCTTGAGGTTTAATGTCAGACGACTCACAGATTCGCTGGATGTTTGGAAAGAGATTCTTATTATCAGGAGGTACTTCGTATACCTGCAACGTGATAGGCAAAGTTTTCAGAGGACACTTCTGTTAAGAAACGAGTGAAATTACTTCAGCCAGTCATGTCCAACTTAATCTTTTTTTTTTAAAATGCGATGTATTGCACTGTAGGAAGAATTTCGATGAAGTGGACTGGTAAACTAAAAATCCAATTCTCTGTCAGTCCACTCAGATCTCCCAGATATTGGACTTTATATTTTACATTCCAAGACAGTTGGCTCTCCCTTAAACAAAAACATGAATATTTGTTTGTATATGATCTCCGTACAACGCCGTTTGAGATGTAGGATATGCACAGGCTTCAACTTTACATACGTAATACTTTCATTTCTAGAGTTTAGTTAATCTCATTTGCATACCATAACAGTTCTCATGATCACAACAAAAACGGTTTGCATACCAACGCCAAACATTCTCATCGTACAATGTGTTCCCAATGTCGAGTATCTATAGAGACACTATTATGCATGTATCCTGATTTACCTACAGGCAACACAAACTATACCTGATGGCCCACAAGAAACAATTAGCCTTTGAATACAATATTTTGACAAAAAGCTAACGGCCAACAACAAATAAATACAAAGCAGTGTACGAACATGTAGATTGACTGGATACTCTTAGGAGAATGTTGCAAAGAAGGATGACTCGAAATAATATGTACGACTATTTAAGATTTACATGTTATTTGGTAATTGCATGATTCTATCCTTTATGTAAGTAAAAAAGTAAAGTTCCCCTTTCAGACCTTGTGGTCTCTGAGGTCATGCGAAAGTCGTCTGATTCTGTGGCCTACGGAATGTCATGAAATGAATGAAAATCAAATGTTTAAAAGATTTTGTTTTTTTTTACAATTACTATTTCTTTGTCTCTACCAATCCTTGTAGTTTTAGAATTCAGTTTATACGGTTCCATTACTACCATTATATTTTTTTTTATTCGCTAATTCCAGCTGCTTGGGATAATTGCATCAATGTAGTTCACTTTCAGTAACTGAGCTAATTGCCGAGTGATTATCTCCCATTTCTTCGTGCTGCAAGTCTGTGCACGATCCTTGACACTTTTTCTTTGAGACAAGGCGTTTCGACCTTGACCCATCAAAGTGCTACTAACAATGAATGTACTAGGACACATAATCGTGTCTTACATTGCTCTAATAATTGACATTATAATTAAACATTCACTTGGCACAAAAAAATTTTTACAATCATATATTTTTTTTCAAATCAAGGGCAAACTACTCAAACAACCTTCATCAATTTAAAGACAAGATTATCGAACATAACTTTTCACAACTGTTGCTCTTGTGCTTACCTTGTTAGCGGAAGTAGTTGACACTTACATAAACAATTAGCACGCCTTTCACCGTTTCAATGTTACTCAATAACTAATAAGTTAGAACTATATCCGCTAATTGGGTCATTGAGACGCGACACATGTTCTTTAACATTGTTTCTCATAAGAAAGCCTTACATATTATAGTCAATATCACGAGGTCAGAGGGGCCATCGTAAAAATAACAAATTATCAGCTAAAGTATAAAAAGTAAATCACCCCTCTTTCAGACCTTGCGATCTACAGAGCGGGTGATGCAAATGTTATCTGTTTCTATGGCCAACGGTTAACATGGGTGTCATGTGGCCTGCACAAAGACAAATGGTCTATACGTTTTCCAAACAATGTCAGGCATCCATTAGAGTTGGTTGGCCCAAGGACGTCCTAAGATTCAAAATCTAAGATTCATCACTGAGATTCGAAGCCGAGTCCTCACGGTTCAGAAGCCAAGCGCATTAACACTCAACCACCATGCCACCGGCCAAGCTATAGATCTATTTAAAAATTTTATACATCATCATCAGTACCCCTGCTCATTCAACTAAACACAATGGAAACACAACAGGTAAATTAAATAGAAAAAAAAGAAAGGTAAAACACAAACTTAAGATGAAGCAAGAATACAGTGCATACACTTCTTTCATTTCTGAGAAGTTTTGAACGTTCCAAGACTAGATCTAGTTCTAGTAGCTGCGAGAGTTCTGCGGACCAAGACTAGATCTAGTTCTAGTAGCTGCGAGAGTTCTGCGGACCAAGACTAGATCTAGTTCTAGTAGCTGCGAGAGTTCTGCGGACCAAGACTAGATCTAGTTCTAGTAGCTGCGAGAGTTCTGCGGACCAAGACTAGATCTAGTTCTAGTAGCTGCGAGAGTTCTGCGGACCAAGACTAGATCTAGTTCTAGTAGCTGCGAGAGTTCTGCGGACCAAGACTAGATCTAGTTCTAGTAGCTGCGAGAGTTCTGCGGACCAAGACTAGATCTAGTTCATCATAAACCACTTAGACAAACATAATGTCCTCACCCCATACCAACATGGCTTTAGGAAATATAGATCATGTGAAACACAACTAATAGGACTAATTGATGATTTCTCAAAAGGTTTAGATAATAGTGAACAAATAGATGCTATCTTACTAGATTTTTCCAAGGCTTTTGACAAAGTTCACCACCATAGTTTGCTTAAAAAATTAAAATATTTCGGCATTAACTGTCCACTGTATCAGTGGATTAAAGATTTTCTGATAGGGAGAGAACAAACTGTAATAATAAATGGCTCTAAATCAACACCAATAACAGTAAACTCAGGTGTACCTCAAGGAACAGTCTTGGGTCCACTACTATTTTTAATTTACATAAATGATTTACCAAATTGCATTAGTTCAGGAACAAAAGTCAGATTATTTGCAGACGATTGCATAATATATAGAACAATAAAAACAAAACAAGACACAGATATTTTACAAAGAGAATTAGATGAATTACAGAAATGGGAATCAAATTGGAGCATGTCTTTCCACCCAGAAAAATGTCAGTTGTTAAGAGTAACAAAAAAAATTAAACAAATTAATTCCACTTATCTTATTCATGGCAAACCAGTAACACAGACTAAAAACTCAAAATACCTAGGTGTTATAATAAATGAAAAACTGTCATGGAATCCACATATTGATGAAACTATAAAAAAATCCAACAAAGCATTAGGGTTTATTAAAAGAAATTTCTATAAATCAAATAAGAACATAAAACTAAAATGTTATTTAACCTTGGTTAGGCCAATAATAGAATATGCATCCACCGTGTGGGAACCCTCAACTCAAGAAAACATTAAGAAACTGGAACAAACACAAAATAGAGCAGTGAGATTCATAACAAACGAATATTCACATTTGACTAGGGTAACACCATTAGTAAAATCACTAAATTTAGAAAGCCTTCAGGACAGAAGACTCAAAAGTAAAGTAGCAATTATACATAAAACACTGAACCATAATCTTCAAATACAAAAACAAAATTTAATAAAATACTCTGAAAGACACAAAAATAAAGGCACATTCCTCGTCCCATATGCTAGGACAAATTTGTACAAATACTCCTTCTTCCCTAGTGCTATTAGAGCATGGAATGGGTTGCCTGAGCTAGCTAGAAAAACCAGTGACTTGGCAGAATTTAAGTCATTGGTTAATATGCATGACTAAATGCATGACGCGTAGGACGTAATCATCTTCTTTTTTGAAGTAACGTCTGTATTATATAAGATAAGATAAGAAGAAGATAAGTTCTAGTAGCTGCGAGAGTTCTGCGGACCAAGACTAGATCTAGTTCTAGTAGCTGCGAGAGTTCTGCCGACCATTTCCATAAAATAAAAAAAAATTGAATACTAAAATGTCTGACAGTCACCTGTGAAAATACATTTCATTGTTGTACCAGCAACCCGATTGTCGGATCAACAAAGAACTGTTAAAGCCTACGTGTTACAACCTAGATTTGGCTAATCGTGAGGTTCACAGTCAAAGTATGAACTGCCCGGATGAGGATGACATTAAGAGTCACGTGACTAGATTCTACTCCTTGCTTTCCTAACCGATACAGTTCAATAAAATTGTACTCTAACGCTGAAGAGTTCTCACTATGATCATCTAGCCAAACAGACGTGACTACATAAACACAATAGTTTAAATGATTCCTTTTCATTGTAATATATTATGTCCTTAGTGCGACAGACACGGATATAAAGTAATTTTATAACCAGGTAAAATGTGTGTAATAGTCTGATGCCTGTTAGTGAGAGTAGGTATTGAAGTCGTAATTAACTGATAGTCTGTCAAGTTCAGGAACAAAGTTTTGATTTTTTTTTGTTCCAGATCATGTCACTGAGAAGTGATGGCATTGATCCTCAGATCCAGTTGACCCAGCTGTTGGACGGTGATGACTAGAGATTTGATTTGCTGTAAAACTTCTTTCATTTGAACTTCAGTTATTTGGTTTTTATCTTCATCGGTTCATCAGCTTGCGCTCTCTAAGTCTCTCTCTCTCTCTTTCTGTCTGTCTGTCTCTCTCTCTCTCTCACTTGTGAATAAGCATGAGTTTTCAGCTCAGACAGATTGGACACTTTGATCAAATTAAGAAACTCGCATTGAAAAATACTTAGAAGCATGACGGCAAAACATTTTTACAATCACGTTTAACGACCTTGAGCTAGAAGTCTGCCTGACGTCGGTACCAAATGGTACTATTGATCGATTTAAGTTCACACATAGTTCAAGACCTATCGATAACTTGTAGGGTTTAAGTATTGGGCTTGTTTTGGTGGATGACGTTTGTAAAGTGATCAATATTTATTAATGCCCCTATATAAATGGGCCCTTATAAAAGTTCTTGACTGGGAATAGTTTTTTTAGTTGCTATTTAATTGGGTAGCGGAATGAGGTAAAGAGACCGGAAGTTGTTTCCTATTTGTTTCGTTTGTCTTACAATTTTCAGGCGTCACTTGAGGGAAAAAGAAAAAGACAATTACGCCCTCGCTGAAACCTTATGGAGGGGTAGCAGCGGTTAGGGAGGTAACCTTCGTGATAGAGTTAGTGTTGGCACGGTTCGAACTCAGGACCTTCAAAATAACAATCTTGATACGATAAGACGTACAAAACTCGACCCGTAGAAGCTGTTAAAAAGTCCCATATAAGTTGTCTGATCCAGCAGACGACATCATCTACCGATGGAAGGGATTTTATTTTTGAAAGAAAGATTGTGCAAATCTCCAAGAGACGGAATTCGAGCCTAGTACTATGGTGTCGAGCGACAATTAAAGCAGAGACCACCCACTAGGCAGCAGTTTGTCAAGTTTTTTTTTTCAATTTCACTATTAAATAAAGTTTTCTATTCTGAGATATAAGAATATTTATTTTAAATTTTTACTCGCCATTACTTTTGACACATCTCTACTTTAATAGATCTTTTAACACACTGCAGAATATGTTAAAGCTTTTGGTTTCCTAAACGAGGGGTTGAGAGTTCGAATCTCAGTGAAGTCTCCAAGTCCAACCAGTTCTAATAGGTACCTGACATTAGTTGGGGAAAGTTAAGCGGTTGGTCGTTATCCTGGCCACACGACACCCTCGTTAACTTTCGGCAATAGAAAAAAAAAAAAAATATATATATAGATAAGGTCTGAAAGGGGTACTTCACTTTTTATTTTATGTTATTCTAGAGCTATACTTCTGTATGATTGCAAGAAGTATTTACAACTTACGAGGCCGATCAAAGATAGCTTATGTTTTACCGTACGAAGTTCCGATCTTCGAAGTCAAGTCAGCTGATTTAATATAATATCTCAGATTGGTGGGGGTTGGCTGTGACGTGTCATTAAGTAAACTTGATAATACTTATTTGAACTTCAAGACATGTGAAGCTGCTTGATTTGATACGAGTTGTCAGCCTCTAGTTTTTCCGGGTCATTTTCACTGCGTGAGTTTTCCTAATGACAATGTCGGTGTGTGTGTGTGTGTGTGTGAGTGAGTGTGTGTGTGTGTATAAGAGAAAGAATTATATTATGTGTTTGCTTTGGATGTATAGTGGATGTGCGGGTGTGGCATGTGAGAGAGGCCTAATGGGGTTGATGTTCAATTAGTAACATCTCATGAATTACCTACCCCTTTTTTCATATATTTTTTTCTGGAGTCATCGTTTCATAACCCATTATTAACAAACTAATCAGAGAGAGAGTGAGAGAGAGAGAGAGAGAGAGGTGATTGAGAGGGAGGGAGTGTGTGAGAGAGAAGAGAGATAGAAAGGAAGACAGAGTGAAAAGGGAGGAAGACAGAGCGAGTGGGAGACAAAGAGAGACAAAGAGAGACAAAGAGAGACACAAGTGACAGAGAGACTAGAAAGAGAGAAAAGAAAAAGATGTGATGGTATTGCAGTGAAAAAAAAAGAGATTCTCTTTTAAAAAATCAATGAACTAGAAGGCGTTTAAACATGAAACCCAACAATGTCATTGATAAAGAAAGTCTCTACTCACACCACTAGTTTATATAAACACACTTAATTGGAACATTGAATTGCCTGATGAACTCACAATTAAGAGCTTGTATGAATATATTGATGCTGCGCCTTTGATCACAACAGAGCCATGATGAAGTGGCAGAGATCTACTGCACATCATGATGTTATGGACCAGTGGAATTGTTCCACAACATTAGAGAGGGATGAATTGAAATGACAACATTTAAGTATCGAACACAACTTGACGATAGCGGGTTATTGGGGATTGATTGTCGGATTGAACAAAAGTAAATACCTGGTCTTGAGCAACTGTCAGGACATAGGAAAATAAATCTTTGGGAACAAATGAAGTGACAGCAAGTGCGTCAAGACATTGACTTTAAGTGACTAATTATCAAATTGGCCGAGAGAATTTTTAGCATCTTTAGCAATGCTAGGTTATAGTGATATCGTGTTGATAACTCGTGCAGGTCAGATAATTTGGGTTTTAGTGACATCATGTTAATAACTCGTGAAGGTCAGATAAACTAGGTATATAACTCGTACAGGTAAGATAATTTAGGTTTTAGTGACATCATGTTTAGAACTGTATAATCCTGATAATCTAGCCTGTTTTAGTGACATCATGTTTAGAACTGTATAATCCTGATAATCCTGTAGCCTATTTTCGATGTAGATTGAACGGATTGGTAAATGTACAGCTTGTAGAAGTAAAACAAAGTGAAGACATTCATCTAGTTACAATTTAGAAATTGTCGCACCATTAGTCATAGTTGTCCATCCAGGTGGTCATTTCCTCGTTACTGACCAAGCTAGTGACATCATTCATTTTGGAATCATTCAGGCGTTCTCCATCCATCATGGGAACTAATTATTCCTGGCCTCTTGTCAAACTCTCCTGACCTTTGACATCTTTCACACGTCGCTTCCAGGGCTGGCCTTAATCTAGAGCAATATTAAGGAGCTGGAAGAGGAGGATAGCAAATGGAAGGGGAGTGTTGTGGACAAGAATTGATCACAGTGACAAATGTACACGAGCTGGTCCATTGAAAACTTGGATAAGCCATACACTGTAGATGTGAATAGTCTGCCTTGCAATTCAGTTTTATTTTGTTTGAAATTGTGGTGGCTAGAGTTGCTGTAGAATATTTTAACTAAGAAGTTCAAAGACTAAAAATAAATTATAAAGATTGACTGCTGTAGGGGTTGAACAACTCTATGGAAAAATAGAATTGACAAGCTTGTAGTTAAAGGAAATCCAGCTGGACGAACCTAAAAACAAACTATGTTTAGGCCAATTGGCCTTCATCAGATACAAACTAATTAAAAAAGACAAACAATTAAGACAGAGTATTTTAGTTAACGATTAGCCAGCAACAACATCGGCTGGAAAAGTTAACTAAGACTTTTTTTTTGTTTGCTTTATAATTTTTGAAGGCCTTAGGTTCCAAACTCAAAGAGATATTGAGCACATAATATGCACGAAAACTGACCTATAAATGACACAAGGTAGTTACTGACTGACATTTAACATACATTTTGACAAATAACTTGATATCTAAATTACATAGGTCAGACATCTGACTGACATAACTAACATATGACTAACATTTGCTAACATAGTACTGATCTATGTCTTTCATATGACTGACCTGTGACTTACATATGACTGAACTATGACTTACATATAACCGTAACTTGTGTTGAACACCTTAGCGTGACACTGACGAAATAATAACTCAGTCAAGTAAAACGGCTCAACATAATTTCTTACCTTGTTTCAAACTATTAGAAACATAGGTCTGACAGCCACGATATCCTAACATTCGCATATTATGAACAAACTAAAAATAGAACACGTCACTGACATGTATAAGACATACAATCATCAATATACATTTTACAGACATGTTTTATACAGGGGAGATAAGTTTGATCAACGCAGATCATTTCTCTCCCTTCTCTTCTAATCTTTTCTTCTCCTCCCTACTCTGGAAGCTGACCAACAAGCTATATCTGTGTGTTAATTGATGTACTCTTGTAGACCAATATACAAAGATGATCGAACCAGGCATATGGACATGTGTTGTTTTATTTATTTACTCTTAAATTATAATCTCAACATCCAACGCCCATCTCATCATTGAGGTCAATTCATAGTTGATATTTATTTACCTGGTTTAATCCTTTGATCTTTCAAACCTTTCCCAACCCCTCGCCCTTTAATCTAAATATTCCACCCTACCCGATCCCAGATCTCTCTAGCTCCCTTGTTTTTTTTACACAAGACAGGTAGCGAAGTTAGCTATTTTCATTTCCGGTTCCATTTCGCCAGGTAGACAAACACAAGTCGGAGAGTAGTAAATATCTCCAGGTGATACTTAACTTTGTGTGTCTCCCGACGTGTATACAACGAGTCTTTGATCATCCAACGAGGACTAAGACATCAGTTGCTATTGCCCAGTGGAAAGCAGCATCAGGGGGCATCCAAGAATGAAGGCGGTAAAGAGGGCGCGTGATGCTGGCTCCATAGCGATCTCATCTTCGCCCTGGTGTGAACAGTAGGAGAGAAATAGCAAATGTAGCAGAGATTTACCATTGTTATTTAAACAGCAGCGCCATCCTTGCTACTTCAAAACAAAATGGCTCGTTTGTTATAAGTAAAGATAAGTGTTACCTAAGAATCGTTAAGGTAAATCCATATCGATTCTTCCTATGTAAATATATTACGCTGTGGAATCGATATCTCCCTGCGTGAAGCATACAGAGATTCGTCTGTAAGCTAAGACAAGGAAAGTAAATGAAAGCACTGTTTCCCAAACGTTTTCTTGAATGGAACACTTTGCACATTCTGAGTATTTAGCGGAACACTTTGCACATTCTGAGTATTTAGCGGAACACTTTGCACATTTTGAGCATTTAGCAGAACACTTTGCACATCCTGAGCATTTAGCGGAACACTTTGCACATTCTGAGTATTTAGCGGAACACTTTGCACATTCTGAGTATTTAGCGGAACACTTTGCACATTTTGAGTATTTAGCAGAACACTTTGCACATTTTGAGCATTTAGCGGAACACTTTGCACATTCTGAGCATTTAGCGGAACACTTTGCACATTCTGAGCATTTAGCAGAACACTTTGCACATTCTGAGCATTTAGCAGAACACTTTGCACATTTTGAGCATTTAGCAGAACACTTTGCACATTCTGAGCATTTAGCGGAGCACTTTGCACATTTTGAGCATTTAGCGGAACACTTTGCACATTCTGAGCATTTAGAGGAACACTTTGCACATTCTGAGCATTTAGCAGAACACTTTACACATTTTGAGCATTTAGCAGAACACTTTGCACATTCTGAGCATTTAGCGGAGCACTTTGCACATTTTGAGCATTTAGCGGAACACTTTGCACATTCTGAGCATTTAGCGGAACACTTTGCACATCCTGAGCATTTAGCGGAACACTTTGCACATCCTGAGCATTTAGCGGAACACTTTGTTTATTTTTATTTTTTTTTACAAGAGATAATTGTGCAGAATTTCAGCTTGATCCGAGATTTGGTGTGAGAGAATTGATGTGTTGTACAAACTCTTTTCCAGGCAAACAAACTGTATCAGCTTATATAAACTTTGTAATTAATTGTATTGACGGTAATTCTAGAGTTTATCTGGTTCCAACTGAAGACACTACACACGGTAGTATGAGTTTTAATGTATTGTCTCTTCTTTTTTCTTTCAATCTACTCTCTCTCTCTCGCTCTCTCTCGCTCTCTCTCTCTCTCTCGCTCTCTCTCTCACGCTCTCTCTCTCTCGCTCTCTCTCGCTCTCTCTTTCTCTCTCTCTCTCTCTCTCTCTCTTACGCTCTCTCTCTCTCGCTCTCTCTCTCTCTCTCTCTCTCTCTCTCGCTCTCTCTCTCTCTACTTTCTGTGTCCCTTTCAAAAACAAACTAGCTTGAATATAGATTTGACCTTTATCCCTTCTCTTTCCAAAGATCCTTGTTAAGCCTCGGGCATCGTTATCACTTTAATGGTCAACTTTTCAGATGACCACTGACCCCTGACCACCAGACTGAATGGCCTCTCATTGTGTTTTGAACCTTTATAAGTAGACGTCTGTCCACACATTCTCTTTTCACGTGGTCAGAACCAAAAAAAAAAAAAAACATTAATAAAAAAAAGTGACCCTGACCCGGACAGACACCCGATATGGACCATCATTTATCATTATTATTGACATTTAGGAATTGGCCATCGAAAGCTGGATACCGAGATGAATGCATTCAAGCGATATTGTTCTATTCACTTTGTTAAAACTTGCTTATTTCAGAACTTTAGATATATATATATATATATATATATATATATATATATATATATATATATATATATATATATATATATATATATATATATATATATATATAGAGAGAGAGAGAGAGAGAGAGAGAGAGAGAGAGAGATCTAGTCCAGATTTACCCATGTAGGTAATACAACACACAAGGGAGCAGACAAAGTGAAAGTAATACTTATAAACTAGATCCCTGAAGATATGAATGCACCTCCTTTAAAATTGTCCTTGATCTGTGTATAAAAGTTTTAATGTCGACACTTTCTTACAGTACTGAACACACTAAACAGAACAACGTCAGCAAACTCAGTATCACTATTACCATCATCTTAACATGTTTATTGTCTTTAGGCTGCTTCCTCTATGAGCAACAAAGGTTCTCCACTAGTGAAGGTAGCACGTCATCAGAGTTATAGTAGCAAGCAGATCTATAACTTCACCTAGTCAAATTAGCTTTTACAGTGACTTTTTGAGTTATAGTAGCAAGCAGATCCATAACTTCACCTAGTTCAATTAGCTTTTACAGTGACTTTTTGAGTTATAATAGCAAGCAGATCCATAACTTCACCTAGTTCAATTAGCTTTTACAGTGACTTTTTGAGTTATAGTAGCAAGCAGATCCATAACTTCACCTAGTTCAATTAGCTTTTACAGTGACTTTTTGAGTTATAGTAGCAAGCAGATCTATAACTTCACCTAGTCAAATTAGCTTTTACAGTGACTTTTTGAGTTATAATAGCAAGCAGATCCATAACTTCACCTAGTCAAATTAGCTTTTACAGTGACTTTTTGAGTTATAGTAGCAAGCAGATCCATAACTTCACCTAGTCAAATTAGCTTTTACAGTGACTTTTTGAGTTATAGTAGCAAGCAGATCCATAACTTCACCTAGTCCAATTAGCTTTTACAGTGACTTTTTGAGTTATAGTAGCAAGCAGATCCATAACTTCACCTAGTCAAATTAGCTTTTACAGTGACTTTTTGAGTTATAGTAGCAAGCAGATCCATAACTTCATCTAGTCCAATTAGCTTTTACAGTGACTTTTTGAGTTATAGTAGCAAGCAGATCCATAACTTCACCTAGTCAAATTAGCTTTTA
Organism: Biomphalaria sudanica; assembly: GCA_036873155.1. NCBI lineage: Eukaryota > Metazoa > Mollusca > Gastropoda > Planorbidae > Biomphalaria > Biomphalaria sudanica. Next base: position 58,696 of record JAZGLO010006607.1, on the reverse strand, counting down.
CAGTGACTTTTTGAGTTATAGTAGCAAGCAGATCCATAACTTCACCTAGTCCAATTAGCTTTTACAGTGACTTTTTGAGTTATAGTAGCAAGCAGATCCATAACTTCACCTAGTCAAATTAGCTTTTACAGTGACTTTTTGAGTTATAGTAGCAAGAGGCAGAACAAATGTTGATTTTTTTTATTGCAAAATTTAAACATAAAAAAAAAAATCAAGGAAAAGTAAAATGTAATAACTAACTATGCACACACTGTATAAGTTTTCAGAACTCTGACTGTCTGTGTAGAATACTTCTGTGTCGATTTTGAATAAACTTTTGCCTAGAGCATGTGAAGGTCAAGGTCAATGATCCGGAAAAGGATGGACAGCTCAAATGTGTTTTTGTATGGCTAGTCCACAGTCCGTTAGTTCAAAAGGTACTGACCGCTCCTTCCGTCTTCTATACCGTTAGGCAGAGGTGGAGTGGGGAAGAGGGGGGGAGCAAGAAGGGCATGTCAGTCCATTGACCATCACATTTGGGCTCTCTGGTCATTCACTAGTATTCATTGAGAAGGGACAAGGATGAATGGAAAGTGGATGTGAACATTCCCTAGAGTGAAGAGGAAGAGGATATATCACCCCCCCCTTCTGTCTGTCTCTGTCTCACACACATACACTCCCACACACTTTGACGGAACACCTGGCTCTTTTTTGGGAACCACAACTCTTACCAGGCTCCCACCCCGTCAGTTGGGGCTACTCTCCCATCAACCCCCTTGTTACAGAAGAAACGGCCATGATTTTTTTTTCTCCTCCCGTTGTTCCATTGATCACCCTTCAACATAAACTAAAAAAACCACCAATCAGAAGACAATTACCCCCGGAAGTCATATTTGTTTACCTCACCAGACTTTGATAGGGTCTAGCTATGGAGATCTGCATCCAAAGTAGATCTAAATCAAAATTGTAAGGAGTTTTTTAAATTGGATATCTTATTCTCTCTTTCTCTCTCTCTCTCTCTGTGTTGTCTGTAGTGATCGATTTCTCTGCCTGTCTTCCTCTTGTCTCTTTTCTCTCTTTCTGTATCTCTTACAGTTTTCCCTTTCTCTCGCTCAGCCTTTCTTCTGTTTTTCTCATCCTTTTTTCTCTCTCTCTGTATTTCTGTTTCTCTATCCCTATCTTTCATTGTCTCTTTCTTTCTCTATCTCACCATGTACTCTCTCTCTCTCTCTCTCTGTCTGTCTCTGTGTTCAGAAGTTCTCGTTACTACTGTGCGTAATGTACTAACATTGGTTAGTCAAACAAAATAATTTTTCTAACTTTAATTGATTAATATATTTAAGACGTTAATTATTGTTATTACCTAAGGTATACAGGTTGGTTAAGTTTACAGGTCTAGACTAACGTCCTTGACATTAACTTATTGTGTATCTCGTAGCAACTGATGCATTTTCATCAACAGGTATATCTCAAAACCAAACCAGGTAAATACTACAACTTTGTACTCTCACAAGTTTGTTAGATTTCATTAACTAGAATATCTTATTAGTCATAAAGCATCGTGTGATATAGATGTATACGTTGGAACGTTATAGTACTGAAACATACAAATATATTTTGAAACATACACATATAGTTTGAAAAGTTTATATTTGCATATAGGGGTCTAAATAATGTGCATTACTTCCGGGTTACACATTATAATTACTGTAATAGAGAAATGGGCTGCTAAAGGAGAAAAAAGGAAAAGATTCAGACCCCCGAGAAGTATTTGAACTAGACCCATCCTTGCTACCTGCTTGCACTTTCGTCTACAAAAATGCTGACAAAAAAAATCACTAATTAATGCTTTGACTTAAACATTCCATCCACCAAAACTCACATACACCTCCAGACTCCATACATATGTACTAAACCGCTCTCACACACACACACGCAAACAAGTGCCAAAGGGCAAGGTGCTAGACAGCCATCCTCACTTCATCACAGCTCACCTCAGAGGCAACCTGTTGCCCTGGCTGGCTTTTATGCATACCTCAGCAAAAAATTTCGCAAAACTAACAACAAAATCCCCCCCCCCTATTTTCTTTTTAGACATCCGCTTCGGTCTTATTTACACCCCCGCCCCCTATTTAAAATGCTTAGACACACAAATACAGCCGCCAATCTTGTATCATTCCAGTCACAACATGTTCGAATCCATAGTCGGACTCGTCCGTCTTCTGCCGAACCAGCCCCATCTCTTCTTGACTCCAACTTGACTTCCACTCTGTACTGATGGTAGTGTCAAGGAAAGCATGTGGCATAACAGTTGTGGATGTATTTCTCCAAACATGTCCCATCCAGGAATGAAATGATTGCTTACAGACACAACACATGCCTCCACTTACCTCCAGTCTAAACCTTAGCAGGTTCATAGATTTGGTTGCTTCAGCAACATTCAGAAACCTCCATTTGCCCCTTTACATTCCCAACTCCCAAATCACACCGACCTATATGTTTAGGAAGCAATGTTTAACCATCTCTAACAGCCCACACAACTCACCCCATAATCTTTAACCACCAAACTCACATCCAAACCAACTTTCCATGTAAGCCCATTCCACCCCCTTCGAGTCTGTAATAGACAATAATAGCAATGTTCTTTATTTTTCATCTTTACTCTATATCCAATGTGTTGCAAAGTGGGCGAATTAAAACATAGTACACGTGTGCGTGTGTGTGTGTGTTGGTGGGTGTGATTGTATAACTGTGTGTGTGTGTGTGTGTGCGTGGCTTGAGTAAGGTGTAATTGTATAACTCTGTGTGTGTGTGCGTGGCTTGAGTAAGGTGTAATTGTATAACTGTGTGTGTGTGTGAGTGGTGTGATTATGGGACTTATCGTTTGGGTGGATATTATTGAAGTTGTGGTTTTGGGTGTGTATATGTAGGTAGATGTGGATGAGTTTATGTGGTCTGGCATGTATCGTCTGTGCGTGGTGCATGGTGAGTTTGCGTTGAGTGTGAGTAGCAGAAGGTAGTGTAGACAACCTGACCACTTCGCCCAGACAAAATGTAACACATGAAATTAGATTTTTTTATTTACTTTGAGAGTATCGTCTATCAGATTTCCCTTCAAATGTTAACAAAAATGTAGTTTTGTGTGTACTGTCCACTTATCATCATTAAAAGGTAAAATGTGTACTGTTAAGTCTAGGGATATCAAAGATAGACAGTTTTCATTGCTTTTCTTGCGGTCCGTGTATTAAAAGATGTTCCATAACTGACAAAGACCGGAGGATAATGACGATGTCATATAGCTAGCTCGACTGTTTGATAATAAATGGGTCTCTGAATAGTGAATAATTCCTCACCTTCACACTGACAGTTCTGTGGGTTTTTAATTTTAGATCTAGGTTTAGATGTTGGTAAAGATTTATAGAGTCTAGAAGTCTTGTCTACATTGTAGTCTTTGCTCTTTCGACAACAAACATTAGATTTATTTGTTTGATGCTATTGCTTTTGTTCTTGATTCCGACCGTATGTACAAAAAAGAGAGGACATGATAATACAATAGGACAACAAGGCAAACAGAAAGGAGCGAAAAAGAAAGAAAATGTGCTTTAAAAAAATATAAAATTCTTATTTTCGTGTGCTATTAGTTTATATATTATATATATACAATAAACATACATATAGGGGAACCTGCTGTACCAAGTGAAAGCAAAGGACGTTTGGGCCACGACGCCTTCATTAGCTACAAACAAACAAAAAAGAAACTTATATCAGATTTCCCGCGCTTTTACACCAGCGCAGTTCATTTCTTTTCTATCGCGGTAGACAACATCGGACAATTATCTTTTCGCCTATTGTATTTCATTTCTTCCTGAATGGGTCAAGTAATCTGTCATTTTCCAAGCGACCACATTTACAATGTGACTAAGATTTCTAAATAGGTCGTTCCAGGTCATTTACCCCATTTCCGCTCATAACAACAAGGCTAGCAGACGCTTCTTCATGACCTTAATCTGGGTGTAAAACCATATTTACTTTTTATCTCTTTAAAATAAAATCCATCAAAATTTAAAAAAAAATAAAAATAAATGCAAGAGTTAATATAAAAATGAGAGCTGAGTTTTGAGAAAACTAATCCTTTATTTCTATAGGCAGGTAGACAACTCCTACCTGCTTAATCCAGGTCTTCCGTTTAGTTTATATCGTCTGCTAATTAGCTCGTACTTCCGGAAAGGAACGAATTCGTCTAGACAATTATATCCTTCATATGTCTGCGAACACAAAAAAATTAATAATACTCTTATAAAAAAATATTTCAAACATTTTATATATGGCAGTTATTAGATTAACTCAGCGCTAACATTGGTTTGAAAAATTGTCGAAATAATTTAAAATATATTAAAAAAAAATTTGTTACTGTAACTGTATCTTGTTGAATTACCTTTGCCTCAAACGTCTAGGTAGAATGAAATGCGAACAAGCAAAATCAAATAACAAATGATCTCTCTCTCTCTCTCTCTCTGTATATATATATATATATATATATATATATATATATATAGATATATATATATATATATATATATATATATATATATATATATATATATATATATATATTATAGAGAGTGCAAAGTTTGTTACATGTAGACATAATTCAAATGTCGTTCAATGCAAAGTTATGTAACACCTTCAAAAAGAAAACTTATTTAACACCTTCTAAAAGAAAACTTATGTAACACCTTCAAAAAGAAAACTTATGTAACACCTTCTAAAAGAAAACTTATGTAACACCTTCAAAAAGAAAACTTAGGTAACACCTTCTAAAAGAAAACTTATGTAACACCTTCTAAAAGAAAACTTATGTAACACCTTCTAAAAGAAAACTTATGTAACACCTTCTAAAAGAAAACTTATGTAACACCTTCTAAAAGAAAACTTATGTAACACCTTCTAAAAGAAAACTTATGTAACACCTTCTAAAAGAAAACTTATGTAACACCTTCTAAAAGAAAACTTATGTAACACCTTCAAAAAGAAAACTTATGTAACACCTTCTAAAATATTTTTTTTTTCAAATTTGGATAATTTAGAGTCATGTTTTAGTTTGCAAAAATATATACTTTATAATTTGAACTAAAGACATTGCTATGGAGTGTGTTTGTGTGTGTCTGTGTGTGTGTTTCTATGGTGACGCTGGGAAGAGGTTAGCAATTGGTTGTGAATGATGCAAGATACACGACATTGTTCTCAGCGGTCTTAGGTACGAGAGATAACTCTAGAACGCCGGTTCCCGGGTACGCTGTTCTGCCTCATCGTGGCACCTGGGTAGAAACGGCTACTTGAGGGGGTAGCTAGGCTAAATGAATGGCGAAACATAACTCCCGTGGGGATGCCCACGGGTAAACGAGAGTTTACCCCTTGCAAGGGCGGGGTTGTAAAAAAGTCCCCACGAACACGTCCCACATCCATGCGCTGTTCCTCAAAGGGACCGTTACATAAATGGCGGGTCCTGCACAGTTAGCTTGGTACAACGAAGGAAAATGGAGGAGGCTCCCGGTGTCCTCGGCCTTCGGCCATGTGCAGCCAAGCATGCGTCGGGGGCCAAAGGCATTGGAAACAGCAATGCTTTACATAGGCATTGACTCGGGTCTCTCTCAAACAGAACTGTGTTCACACAGGTTTTTTTTTTTTTACTGTTTGGCGTCCAAACAGGGTTTTTTTCAAACTTAGGGCTCGAAGAGCCTTCGGCTCAGCCCTTGGACATCAACAAGAACGCCGGTTCCAATAGACGTGTTATTGTAGAGGGTTAGATTTTAGATTTTTTTTCAAAATACCATTTTATAGTATCACTCGAGCCTATTATATTTGTATTTTCATCTGAAGTTGAATTAGTCTGTCTAGTAAATAAGTTATTCAAGTTATTTCAAGTTATACAAATTAAAATATAATACGTCTACAGCGGTTTAGCTATCTACCAGCGGGCTAGTTCAATAAGTCAACGACCGTCAATAACAGATATTCAAAGTTGAGAAGATATTTGGTATGTAATTGCTCAAGGTATCAGAAGTCTACCCAGATCTTTGTGTTTTCTGCTGATGAGAGTGAATGTGCCTGGTCTTTCTGGTGGCTGGCCTTGGCTTGTTTCTAAACAGGAATAGGCAAACTTTGTTCCACCTGCACTTCTAAGTATCTAAGCATCTTTGAGATTTCAATAGAATACCTACTAAGAGAAGTCACGTGAATAGCTCCAGACTCTAAACAGGACAAAAGACATTAACCACAAACAGAATCAACACAATTTAAAAATAAGTTTCATAGCCTTTGAACTCGTGGTTTAAAGGTCAATAGAAAGTAAAAAGGTCGTCCTTCTCTCTTCTTCACCACTCCTCTGGTTAATCTGTACCCTAACAAGGGACACAACACCCCATTAATCTTCACACTTCCTCGCCACTGATAGCATCACGTCTAGGAGAGAGCATCCAAGGGTTATGGAATATTGGCCATACCTTCACCTTCTCTACTCCCTGCGCCCACCCCCACCCACCCCACCTCCTCTAACGTATTCTTACAGCTCAGGGAGTCCAATACCTTTTCTTCTTTCTTACTATCTTTTCAAAGTCATAGTATCCCCAGAGATCATCATCGTACGTCCACTAATTCACTCCCTCGATGTTGGCGCCCCTGTACTTGAGCCTCCTGTATTCTCCACTTTCCAATTATCCTGAACTCTTATACGTTTGCCTCCCGCCCCCTGTCTTCTACCCCCACCCCTCCAAGCTGTCTACCCTGCCGTCAAGACTATAGTTTGGAGAAACAGATCTTGCGAAGAAATCTTCCAGACTTTGTTGAACTGTTGTATCTGTATGTCCGGCCTTGCGATCCAGCCACCTATCAACGTCGATACATACAGGGAGAAAAAACAGCATAGGGGAGAGGGGAAGGGTAATTATATTTTTTTTTAAATTTCTCTGCGAGCCTTTTACTTAAATCATGAAGACAGCAGGGGCAGATAAGTCAGTTCTTTAAATAAATAAAAGAGTCTACAAACCTGCTGTATTAACAAGTTATGACACTGACAAAGTAAAAACTATAAATCATGGAAATCGAGAAACAATTCTCTGTTCTGTACTGAAAAAATAATTTGCTGTCTTGTTTTCCATAACAATGGCTATCCTAGTGGTCAGCGCTAAAATGGATGGGAGCACGTCTGAAGTTGGAAAGGGTTGGGGGGGGGGTCGTGGTCATTGGAAAGAAGCAGGGAGAAGATTTGCAGGCGAGTGATGGTTGGGGGGGGGGTCGACCATCTCAGGTGTTAGAAGTTGAGCAGTGCTGATAAGACGCTACTTGGTTGTTTTCTAAGTGTAGATGGCTGCAATTGGTATGTGGCACCACCATAGCTTACCGCCGTGGGGGAAGGGGGTGTCGACCTGGCGCTAAGTGTGAACCAAGGGTGTGATGGAAACCTTAGGGAAGGGGGGGTTCACAGCTTCACCTCGAGGTGAGATGAGGATGTAATGTATAGCATCTTAACGTCTGGCCAATTGGAAACAATCGCTGAAGTAGAAGTGTAGCATTGCTTGGCACATTAGCAGCATCTATCTATCTATCTATCTATCTATCTATCTATCTATCTATCTATCTATCTATCTATATATCTATCTATATATCTATCTATCAATTGATTGATATAATAGAGATTTATTTATTTTAGTATCACAACATTAGTAAAACATTTGACCAATGTAACATAATGTATAGGTACTTTTATAAATATCTGTATGTCCTCACACAAAAACTCGTCACCAAACACACTCGGGTTCCCCTTACCACATGCACCTCGCTCATTTTGTCGTATCCGCCCCTGACGCAACGTCGCAAGCCATTACCAACATGAATTAAACCAGATATTACGTTTCTCCTCTGCACGTGGAGCAGTTAACTAAGACCCCCCGTCCTCCATCTGTCCAGTCCTTGATGTCAGCTGGTCTAGAAATATGGCTGTAAGCCAAGTGACACCCATGTGACCTAATTATAGGGTGTTCCAGAAGTACATTCAGCTAGAGACTAAAATAGCTTGTCTACAAAGTTCATAAGCTGGTAACACTTCCAACATTTTGACTATGTTCCGAGTCTTTTGAAATACATTGACGTCCATCTTCCCAGACTGATATTGTGCTGGCCTAAATATGTGAATGAACAGTCACGTGATAACAATAAGTTCAATTCAGATTGGTCGATTTGGAAAAAAACAAAAGTCAATCAGTATACTTTTATGTTAACATTAGATGTAAGAGCTCTCTTGTAACCACAGCCTAAGCCACGAACACAAGGTCAAGGTGGCAGTGTAGGCCCACGTCTACAACATCAAGGTGGCAGTGTAGGCCCACGTCTACAACATCAAGGTGGCAGTGTAGGCCCACGTCTACAACATCAAGGTGGCAGTGTAGGCCCACGTCTACAACATCAAGGTGGCAGTGTAGGCCCACGTCTACAACATCAAGGTGGCAGTGTAGGCCCACGTCTACAACATCAAGGTGGCAGTGTAGGCCCACGTCTACAACATCAAGGTGGCAGTGTAGGCCCACGTCTACAACATCAAGGTGGCAGTGTAGGCCCACGTCTACAACATCAAGGTGGCAGTGTAGGCCCACGTCTACAACATCAAGGTGGCAGTGTAGGCCCACGTCTACAACATCAAGGTGGCAGTGTAGGCCCACGTCTACAACATCAAGGTGGCAGTGTAGGCCCACGTCTACAACATCAAGGTAGCAGTGTAGGCCCACGTCTACAACATCAAGGTGGCAGTGTAGGCCCACGTCTACAACATCAAGGTGGCAGTGTAGGCCCACATGTCTAACCTTCAGATTCTATTCTTGTCTCCCTTGTTGACAATCTATATTATAAAGTAGAATGCGAGGTGTATATATGTATGTATGTATGTATGTATGTATGTATGTATGTATGTATGTATGTATGTATGTATGTATGTATGTATGTATGTATGTATGTATGTTACTTATAGACATCAAAACCGCTTGACCAATCTTGATAAAACTAGGCAGGAATGTTCCTTGGGTACTAACTTAGACCGTAGTGTATGTATTGTAGCCCTAAAATGAACTTAAGACCCTCAAAAAAATTAAAGTTGTCCGACTCTATTACAGCTATAGTATTTTATGGATCTAGGCCATCGTTAACTATGTTGACCTGAGAAAAGATCGAAAGGATTTAGACCTAGATCTAATTTTAAGAAATACACTTTGCGCACATAGTTTTTTACTTTGACACATGAAAATACAAAAGAAGATCCATTGATTTCATTATATAATAAAATTAACCTTCAATTTTGTGTTTCAAAAGCATTTTTTACATAAATTAGTTCCTTATATCTGTGACTACAGATTTCCTGGCGAACATTCTTTCATTAGACAATACCGTAATGAATCGCGTACTAAAATTAATTCGTTTAATTGTTTACTTTATAATCCCATCCCTAGATCTAAAACTCTAATTCAACTCTAAGATGATAAAACTTCTCTTCGCATAGATAATTTTATACTTTAACACATGAACATACTAATTATAGTCCATTCATTTCATATTTTGATCAAATAAACATTCAAATTTGGTTTTCTAAAGCATTTTTAAGAGACTACATTCGTTTACGAAAGCTGCAAAGCCGAGTTGAGATAGGCCTAGATCTATATTCGTTCATGAATCGCGTACTAAAAATTATTTCGTTTAATTGTTCACTTTATAATCCCATTAATTTACAAAGCTATCGCTCTTTTCGTTTTTAATAGATATGAATTTATCGGCTTCGGGTAAACCCATTTTCGCAAACCTAATTTTATTTTCGTAGCGAAAGAGAAAAAGCTTGAAAGGATCATTAGCTAAGTTTAACATACATCTAAATCCAATCCACTAGATTAGTAAACACCCGCAGGCCACGGGTAATGTCAGGCTAGTTAGCTATAAGACAACCATGAGCCAGGAAGGACTGAGGTGTGCAAGGGAAGACACTCATTTAGTTAATGGTTCAAGTTGAGTCTTAGCCGGGAAAAAAATAACCAAAAAAAAAAAATGACGCTGACTAATTACAGCATTGACCCATGGCATTGACCTTTGACATTGACTTACGGATTTACTTACAATTTAAGTCTTGACAACTTAGTCAAAGTACCCACGTCACGGTCAATACAGGAATATGAGTTGAGTGTTCATATGTAGGTTGGTGAGTGTGTATGTGAGAGAGAGAGAGAGAGAGAGAGGCAGAAAAAAAAGGAAATATGGTATAGTAAAAAAAGACAGCGTGGAAATGATCAATTTTGAGTTTGAGTTCTTCCAAGTGTTAGAGATGAAGTTTAACAATTTGTTGCTCAAATGTTTGACGTGTTTCTGATGCCTCATAAATTGGAAGATAATTACACCCTAGCCAAAACCAGCCGCGGGAAGATGGCAGAGGGCAGGTTTTGAACCCGAGACCATCGAGACGACAGTCCAGAACGCATACTAACGACCGAGCATTCCTCTTTGCTTGAAACTTGGAACACTTTAAAAGACCATTCATTTATTTGAAAACAAAAACAGACTGCATATTCAATTGATTGCTCAACTCAGAAACAGACTGCACATTCAATTGATTGCTCAACTCAGAAACAGACTGCACATTCAATTGATTGCTCAACTCAGAAACAGACTGCACATTCAATTGATTGCTCAACTCAGAAACAGACTGCACATTCAATTGATTGCTCAACTCAGAAACAGACTGCACATTCAATTGATTGCTCAACTCAGAAACAGACTGCACATTCAATTGATTGCTCAACTCAGAAACAGACTGCACATTCAATTGATTGCTCAACTCAGAAACAGACAGCACATTCAATTGATTGCTCAACTCAGAAACAGACTGCACATTCAATTGATTGCTCAACTCAGAAACAGACAGCACATTCAATTGATTGCTCAACTCAGAAACAGACTGCACATTCAATTGATTGCTCAACTCAGAAACAGACTGCACATTCAATTGATTGCTCAACTCAGAAACAGACTGCACATTCAATTGATTGCTCAACTCAGAAACAGACAGCACATTCAATTGATTGCTCAACTCAGAAACAGACTGCACATTCAATTGATTGCTCAACTCAGAAACAGACTGCACATTCAATTGATTGCTCAACTCAGAAACGTACATGTAAAGATGACGGGATGAACGTTCAAGCAGCTCAAAGTGAGGTCAAGTTATTTCCATTGGTTGGCTTGCCTAGTGTATAGCTCTAAACATGGCCCCATTCCGAACGATTCAATGGTGGGAGAGAACTCCAAAACGATAATACAATATTACTTTTTCTTGGTTTCATGCATTGCTTCAATTTTTAAGTAATATATCCAGATATTGGTACCAGGCGTCGCCGGTGGGCAATGCCTAGTATTTTATAAATCTCTCTATGTATGCAGTGAGAAGCTGTAGATGCTTGGTCAGTCAGCGGAAATATCTTTGTATTTATTAATGCATCGTTCACCATTTATTAATAGGCACTAATTATTGTAGTTGTCATTCCAAACTGCTACAAATAGATCAATTCTAGCGCCTATCTCAAGCTTACAACTTGGACTAGTGGCCATCTATTAGCTGTAATTGTGGTCTTAATTGGACATGCTCGGGCTGGTCTAGCATTGGAGTGATTTCAAGAAGAAAGATTGGCCCTTAGGTTTAGTGCCACACCATCGAATTGGTCAATTTTTTTTTGTCGAGGACTTTGTTGGTCCAGCGCTGACCCCTTGTGACCTTTGGTCAAGTTTGTTGCCAAGAATAGTTAAGGACAGGTTGTTTTTTGCGTCCTTGAACTTTAAACATAAGTGCAACTTTAACCCTTAATCGTGGATATGCAGTAACTAGTGACCCTAGAGATATATTTTATATTTCTATGGCTTCTTAAGTGAAAGAAAACTAAAAGCAAATAAACAGGGACCCTCTAAATTATAAAAACATGTTGTCATTGAGGTACTGAACCAAATATACTCTTCACTCGGGAGTAGAGGCGTAGAACCTTCTTCGTTTAAACAAGGTCTAGTACTTTTGAGTTATTGTCAATGACGCTTATTTGAACTTCCAATTGGGAAACCAATTTAAAAACAAATAATTGAACTACAACTGGTAGAGTTTAAAAAACTTTGATATTATTTAGAAACTAGAAGCACATTAATTGTCAAAAACCTCTTTTGTTAATAAATCTTTTAAAAACTTCCTTTATTTTGTATTCTGTACGCCAGATACACTAAAACAGCTAAGTACATGTAAATATAGTGTTTTTATTCCTCCTCGTGCTCTAAGTAAAGATCTGGTTATTGCATTATTTTTTTCTTATAAAAAGTCCAGTTATTTATTATTTTTTTTTAGAATTGAGTCAGCAATGTGTTAACTTTTTTTTACTACTATTGGGAACAACTTGAAAACTGGATTTTAAAATGTAATGCAATACATCAGTCTGAAGTGCACAGGTACTCCCACATGATATTAGATCAGTGGCTCCCAAACTTTGTTGTTTCCTAGACCCCTTGTTTCTGGTGTTCGATAGACCCCCTGCTCAACTTTCACATTTTTGAAAATTCACCAGCATTTTTTTAAAACTAATTTCTATCTGTGGTGAGTTGAAAAGTGAAAAAGTGATTTAAAGCTACATATCAAGCTATAGAGATCTATCTTTTTATTGATAAAATTCATAAAATAATATTTATTGATGGAATCTCTAAACACACTGGAAATGTTTTTTTATCGTTCGTTGCTATGGGTATTATGTTTCAAATAGGAATTTGTTATTCTATGAATTAGTGCTTCAAACATTAAATAGTAATTAATTAATTTTCTTTAAGTATCATTGTTACAATTTTTGCAAAGAGCAGTTTCTCGTGGATTTCTTGATCTTTTTAAATATTGAGTCAGCGAAGATGTTACCACTAACAAGAGAAGGGGCGAAGTGGAGTAACTGTCTTTAAAACCAGTAAGCTTCGATCAGGAAGGGCTTTTTAGCCTTGGCTGGCTAGCAGAAGTAGGGGCCTACAGCTGAAAATCAAAACTCTGCAGCCTTGCAACATGGGAAAGGTTTTGTGGGTCAACCCTGAGGAAAATAAGGAGCTAGCGATCCTTAACAGTTTGTAGCACACACCACTACGTCCTGTCAGAGCCTGTGATACCGCTGATCCCAAACTATATATATGTCGTTTGTAAAGAATTACATTAAAAGCTTTTAATTTTAGAACTCATGCCACCGAAGTGACCTTGAACTGTATTGTTGCTTAAAGAAATTCTTTTAATAATATCAGATTTAGGTTTGTGTAAAACAGTTTTTAAAATTACAACGGCTGGTAAAAATGATGTTTTTCATATTTCGCCCCCAAAAAAGTTAATTAAGTTCCCTTTTCAGACCTTGTTTCTTTGGCCAGCAGTTAACGAGCAGGGTGTCATGTGGGCATCACAACGACCAACCGCCTTGACTTTTCCTAACTTAAATCAGGTTCCCATTAGAGTTGGGAAGACTTGAAGCCCTAAAAATCCTGAAATTCAAAATTCACCGAGATTCGAACCCAGGACCCCCAGGTTCGGAAGCCAAGCGCTGTACCACTACCACCGCGCTCCCTATTTTGCTATAAGTAAACAGATATTGTAAGACGTCCACAAACCATTATCTTCTCTTTATGATGTTGACGAGAGATTTTATGGGTCTATTCTTAATTTTATCTTTGAATGTTCGAAAGTTTTTCAAACATTTATCTTTTTATTGGGGTGGCATTGTCTCAGATGATCTCCAGCGTAAATAGTTTGATATCATCATAAAATGGCAATTGGCAACCGCTCGTTTGACAAGGAAGGAATGAACAATTTTAACTAATCAAGCTATACAGTTTACATTTCTTTTTGTTAAACATTATTTACATGAAGACAAAATTAAGTTATTTAAATTAAATACAACCATTTTTCGTTTAAATAGCAGGAGAAATATTTTAAGGATTTACTTAGGTACAAATTAAAATGATATCTTAGTGTGAAGAACTACATTAATGGGATGTAAAAATTAAAGACACGACCTGCTTAAATAAAATCCATTATCGTAGATCCCCGTGGACATCTCATAGACCCCCAATTTATTTTTTTTCCTTTCGTAGACCCCTTGGAAGTCCACTCTGGGAATCACTGTATTAGATGAAAGAAAGATGTAGATCAGGGTGATCCAGATGGTACAGCTCCTTAGATTCAGAAGCTGGAGTGAATGGTGTACACCACGATTATAATCTTGTGGAATCCTAGGTCGTATATGGAATCTAGCAAACTATGGTAGCGCGGTATACACCCTGGCCAGTCGTCTTGCTGGTGCTGGGTTCCAATCTGCCCTCCAATATCCCCCGCTGTCCCGCGGAAGGTTTAGGCCAGTGTGTAATAATCAGATATACAGAAGAAACACCTGGAACATATAATTAGTAAAGCAAAAAAAAAAAACACCACAAAAACACTACAATAGTATTTTCTTTTTCTCATTAGTAATTAGACAGAGATTATGGACTACACTGTTCAATGGAATGACCATCAGTTTGGTCATGCTAACAAAAAATTACATTTATTTTCTTGTTCTATTTGACAAACAACCAATACTGCAATATTATTAAGCTTACATTGTAAATAAACTTTTAGAAGTCACTGGAGTGTAAGTTTGTAATAAAATATCAACACTTTTATATTCTCTCCTCAGAAATCAAATGGCCTCAAGGACTCAAGAGCATTGAAAACAAATGAGACATTCAGCCTTTAATAAAGTCAAGAAATCAATGTAGAAAGTGTGAAAGCTTGGAATATTCTATCAGAATCATTCATCAGCGACCTTATCACTCAAGAAATGTGTATCCCCCATCGTGACGTAACAAGAAATAGATAGCTGGAAATTGCACTCTAAATATGCAAATGAGGTAACCTAAAGAAAAGTATCTTAATGTCTGAGCAGTATGTGTGTGTGTTCGTGCAGTGTGTGTGTGTGTGCGTGTCCTGGGCTAGTTTAGATGTAACCTCCTTAAACCCTGTGTGCGTGTCCTGGGCTAGTTTAGATGTAACCTCCTTAAACCCTGTGTGTGTGTCCTGGGCTAGTTTAGATGTAACCTCCTTAAACCCTGTGTGTGTGTCTCCTGGAATAGTTTAGATGTAACCTCCTTAAACCCTGTGTGTGTGTCTCCTGGAATAGTTTAGATGTAACCTCCTTAAACCCTGTGTGTGTGTGTCCTGGGCTAGTTTAGATGTAACCTCCTTAAACCCTGTGTGTGTGTGTCCTGGGCTAGTTTAGATGTAACCTCCTTAAACCCTGTGTGTGTGTCCTGGGCTAGTTTAGATGTAACCTCCTTAAACCCTGTGTGTGTGTGTCCTGGGGTAGTTTAGATGTAACCTCCTTAAACCCTGTGTGTGTGTGTCCTGGGCTAGTTTAGATGTAACCTCCTTAAACCCTGTGTGTGTTTGTCCTAGGCTAGTTTAGATGTAACCTCCTTAAACCCTGTGTGTGTGTCTCCTGGAATAGTTTAGATGTAACCTCCTTAAACCCTGTGTGTGTGTGTCCTGGGCTAGTTTAGATGTAACCTCCTTAAACCCTGTGTGTGTGTGTCCTGGGCTATTTAGATGTAACCTCCTTAAACCCTGTGTGTGTGTGTCCTGGGGTAGTTTAGATGTAACCTCCTTAAACCCTGTGTGTGTGTGTCCTGGGCTAGTTTAGATGTAACCTCCTTAAACCCTGTGTGTGTTTGTCCTAGGCTAGTTTAGATGTAACCTCCTTAACCCTGTGTGTGTTTGTCCTAGGCTAGTTTAGATGTAACCTCCTTAAACCCTGTGTGTGTGTGTGTGTGTGTGTCCTGGGCTAGTTTAGATGTAACCTCCTTAAACCCTGTGTGTGTGTCCTGGGCTAGTTTAGATGTAACCTCATGAAACCCCCCAGTCCTCTTGACCTCCGCTATCTTAACATCCATTAAAGGGAAGTAACAAAACTTATCGCCTGCGTGATAAACTGGGGGGGGGGGGAGAGAACAGCGGAAACAATAAGAGTGACCTATATACAAGTGGCAGACGCCACGCTAGACCAGAAATAAAAATATATAAGTATGCTGCTACAAGACATCTACAGAATACAGTTCTGTACAAATATAGTGTGTATTCTCTTTTTAGTTAAAACTATTTCTTG
>JAZGLO010006607.1:0-35000 GCA_036873155.1 Biomphalaria sudanica | reverse complement strand
GGACACAGCAACTATCTTTAAACACATACAGCCAACTTCCTTCTTACAACTCAGCATCGCTATTACAAACGCTCAACAAAATGCTGACCTTTTAAATTAAAAACAAAAATGGTCATTAAGAATTAATTAGAAATATGCAGAGAAAACATCGAGCTTTGGGAATCAAATTTGTTCTTTCAAGTTGATAAACAATGTCATTGTTAAGCTCTAGAAATGAGTTAATCCTTTGAACAATGCCTTAAAAAAATGCTAGTTTCATGGATAGAGATGGTTACATGGAAACACTTCTTTCATTTGACAACGAAGTTTTCCGACGGACCTATTAGGTACATTATGGATATAACAAAACAAACTCTTTAATTTGAGTCACTCAAATAAATGTTTAACTTCTAAGAGATGTTGTTATGCAACATATGATTTTCTTTCCGATATGTGAGTACACGTCAATTGACTTTTGACTTACAACCGAGTATTATAACATCAAAAGCGATGTATAAAAGCCTTTAACAAATTAGATGGGTATATACTACTATTATACATCAGAAGAGTTTTTCTCTTTAACGTTGGAAGGTGATCACAAGTTTGGTTTTGGAAATTTACATAAAACGTTGAAGGTCTTTTTTTTTTTATTGTCAAGAAATAAGTCATTCTATGTTTTATTCAAGATATTAGACAATTTTCAGACGTTACTCCAGAAATGTAGCTTTAATTTCTCGCACCATGGCAAGGTTGGGACTCATTATCCTCAGGTGACAGTCTGAAATACATATTACTTCACCAAGGGGCCATCTTTTGACTTGAATATTTTTGAAGTTCATATCACCCAACTTACTTTTATGTGCTGCATAGTTGAGTTTTACATTGACAAACGCACGCATACTGAAAGTATTTTATGCTATGACTAATTAATGAGTCATGCTACAGCTTATGGGAAATTTTCTGCCCTCTAGTCTAGACAATGTAATCAAACATTTTAGCCTTTGACCTTTGAGATGGACATGATTGGTCAATGCTGGTCAGTAGTGGCTATCGCTTAGTTAGATCTGTTCTCTTCCACATTTTTTGTTGTATAAGGAGGTAGGGGGTGTATGGTGGGAGAGCTAGCTAATGAAGAGAAAGAGGGAGTCGGTCCCAGCACGCGACACAAACACTTCAAAGGAGACAAACATATGACAGCGCGTGAGTGTGCGTGCGTGAGAGGGGCAAATAAGAGAGAGAGAGAGAGAGAGAGACAGAGAAGAGAGAGAGATTGGTCAGATTTATCTTCAGACAACAGTCCCTTCAATGTTATCTTGGTGGTCAATGCAATTACCAAAACAAAACGCAAAGAAACAAACTAGAAGAAGAAAGATTTGAAGTGGTCGCGTTAATACTCCAAGTGTTTATGTTTCTTCTCTCTGCCTGTCTCTTGAAAGAAATAGAGATGGGGAAAACCCACTAGTGTAGCGTCGTGTCAAGTAGATTGCATTTAAAGGGCGCACTGTGGATGAGTACCTCATAGTGGCCGCTACTTCATCCTAGCGTCTCGTCGACGACTCACGAGCGCCCGGACTTATAGATTTGGCGACTGTTACACTTGAGGGCGTTTTATTTGAGGATAAAGGGAACAAAAATATGGGGAGGGGGGCACATGTAAGTAGACGTAAAGAAGGAACGGGGGGGGGGTGTCCACTACAAATATATTTGATTGTGAAATTAAGATGTAATTCTTTCTTTCATGGGGCGTGTGTCTCTGGGCGTCGTTTCTGCAGTCGGCGTGATAGTGGTATTGTGTCAAGTATGGTCACTTAATGACAAGTGCCAGGAGCAATCATCACAAAGACGGGTCTCACCTGGTTAGAAATGTCATAGTGACATATCAACACAAAGGCATGCTGCTGACAAAATAGGGACATCTCTACACTGTGGCATGCTGCTTACATAGTGACATCTTAACAAAGTGACATGTTGCTGACATCATAGTGACATCTCTACACTGTGACATGCTGCTGACATCATAGTGACATCTCTACACTGTGACATGCTGCTGACATCATAGTGACATCTCAACACAGTGACATGATGCTGACATCATAGTGACCTCTCAACACAGTGGAATGCTGCTGACATGGTATTGACATCTCAACACTGAGGCATGCTGCTGACGTCATAGTGACATCTCTACAATGTGACATGCTGCTGACATCATAGTGACATCTTTACACTGTGAAATGCTGCTGACACCATAGTGACATCTCTACACTGTGACATGCTGCTGACATCATGCTTAATGCGTACAACGTAAATGTAGAGTATACGAGACACAAAAATGCTGAGAGAGAGAGAGAGAGATAGAGAGAGAGAAAGATATATATATATATATATATATATATATATATACAGAGAGAGAGAGAGATAGAGAGAGAGTTAGAGAGAGAGTGAGAGAGAGAAAGAGAGAGTTAGAGAGAGAGTAACAGAGAGAGAGAGTGAGAGAGGGGAGAGAGATAGAGAGAGAGGGAGAGAGAGAGGGAGAGAGAGAGAGAGATAAATAGAGAGAGAGAGAGAGAGAGAGATAAATATATTCAGATACAAATTAAATACTTGATCGAAGTTTTTTTCCCTCTCTACTGTCTTATCAAGGTTAATGTTTTTTTTAAACCTGATGTTTCTTAATGTCACAAATAATTTTTAAAAAAATAATAAAAAGAAAAATATAAGAAAAAAGCTGCAGAGTACAATAAAGTGATAGACAGGACAGTGCTGGACAAGAAAGTGATAGAAAGGACAGTGCTGGACAAGAAAGTGATAGAAAGGACAGTGCAGGACAAGAAAGTGATAGAAAGGACAGTGCTGGACAAGAAAGTGATAGACAGGACAGTGCTGGACAAGAAAGTGATAGAAAGGACAGTGCTGGACAAGAAAGTGATAGAAAGGACAGTGCTGGACAAGAAAGTGATAGAAAGGACAGTGCTGGACAAGAAAGTGATAGACAGGACAGTGCTGGACAGGAAAGTGATAGAAAGGACAGTGCTGGACAAGAAAGTGATAGAAAGGACAGCGCTGGACAAGAAAGTGATAGAAAGGACAGCGCTGGACAAGTAAGTGAAAAAAAGGACAGTGCTGGACAAGAAAGTGATAGAAAGGCCAGTGCTGGACAAGAAAGTGATAGAAAGGACAGCACTGGACAAGAAAGTGATAGAAAGGACAGAGCTGGATAAGAAAGTGATAGACAGGACAGTGCTGGACAAGAAAGTGATAGAAAGGACAGTGCTGGACAAGAAAGTGATAGAAAGGACAGTGCTGGACAAGAAAGTGATAGAAAGGACAGTGCTGGACAAGAAAGTGATAGACAGGACAGTGCTGGACAGGAAAGTGATAGAAAGGACAGTGCAGAACAAGAAAGTGATAGAAAGGACAGTGCTGGACAAGAAAGTGATAGAAAGGACAGTGCTGGACAAGAAAGTGATAGACAGGACAGTGCTGGACAAGAAAGTGATAGAAAGGACAGTGCAGGACAAGAAAGTGATAGAAAGGACAGTGCTGGACAAGAAAGTGATAGAAAGGACAGCGCTGGATAAGAAAGAGATAGAAAGGACAGTGCTGGACAAGAAAGTGATAGAAAGGACAGCGCTGGACAAGAAAGTGATAGAAAGGTCAGTGCTGGACAAGAAAGTGATAGAAAGGACAGTGCTGGACAAGAAAGGGATAGACAGGACAGTGCTGGACAGGAAAGTGATAGAAAGGACAGTGCTGGACAGGAAAGTGATAGAAAGGACAGCGCTGGACAAGAAAGTGATAGAAAGGACAGCGCTGGACAAGTAAGTGATAAAAAGGACAGTGCTGGACAAGAAAGTGATAGAAAGGCCAGTGCTGGACAAGAAAGTGATAGAAAGGACAGCACTGGACAAGAAAGTGATAGAAAGGACAGCGCTGGATAAGAAAGTGATAGACAGGACAGTGCTGGACAAGAAAGTGATAGAAAGGACAGTGCTGGACAAGAAAGTGATAGAAAGGACAGTGCTGGACAAGAAAGTGATAGAAAGGACAGTGCTGGACAAGAAAGTGATAGACAGGACAGTGCTGGACAGGAAAGTGATAGAAAGGACAGTGCAGGACAAGAAAGTGATAGAAAGGACAGTGCTGGACAAGAAAGTGATAGAAAGGACAGTGCTGGACAAGAAAGTGATAGACAGGACAGTGCTGGACAAGAAAGTGATAGAAAGGACAGTGCTGGACAAGAAAGTGATAGAAAGGACAGTGCTGGACAAGAAAGTGATAGACAGGACAGTGCTGGACAGGAAAGTGATAGAAAGGACAGTGCAGGACAAGAAAGTGATAGAAAGGACAGTGCTGGACAAGAAAGTGATAGAAAGGACAGTGCTGGACAAGAAAGTGATAGACAGGACAGTGCTGGACAAGAAAGTGATAGAAAGGACAGTGCAGGACAAGAAAGTGATAGAAAGGACAGTGCTGGACAAGAAAGTGATAGAAAGGACAGCGCTGGATAAGAAAGAGATAGAAAGGACAGTGCTGGACAAGAAAGTGATAGAAAGGACAGCGCTGGACAAGAAAGTGATAGAAAGGTCAGTGCTGGACAAGAAAGTGATAGAAAGGACAGTGCTGGACAAGAAAGTGATAGACAGGACAGTGCTGGACAAGAAAGTGATAGAAAGGACAGTGCAGGACAAGAAAGTGATAGAAAGGACAGTGCTGGACAAGAAAGTGATAGAAAGGACAGTGCTGGACAAGAAAGTAATAGAAAGGACAGCGCTGGACAAGAAAGAGATAGAAAGGACAGTGCTGGACAAGAAAGTGATAGAAAGGACAGCGCTGGACAAGAAAGTGATAGCAAGGACAGTGCTGGACAAGAAAGTGATAGAAAGGATAGTGCTGGACAAGAAAGTGATAGAAAGGACAGCGCTGGACAAGAAAGTGATAGAAAGGACAGCGCTGGACAAGTAAGTGATAAAAAGGACAGTGCTGGACAAGAAAGTGATAGAAAGGCCAGTGCTGGACAAGAAAGTGATAGAAAGGACAGCGCTGGACAAGAAAGTGATAGAAAGGACAGCGCTGGACAAGTAAGTGATAAAAAGGACAGTGCTGGACAAGAAAGTGATAGAAAGGCCAGTGCTGGACAAGAAAGTGATAGAAAGGACAGCACTGGACAAGAAAGTGATAGAAAGGCCAGTGCTGGACAAGAAAGTGATAGAAAGGACAGTGCTGGACAAGAAAGTGATAGAAAGGACAGTGCTGGACAAGAAAGTGATAGAAAGGACAGTGCTGGACAAGAAAGTGATAGAAAGGACAGTGCAGGACAAGAAAGTGATAGAAAGGACAGTGCTGGACAAGAAAGTGATAGAAAGGACAGCGCTGGACAAGAAAGTGATAGAAAGGACAGCGCTGGACAAGTAAGTGATAGAAAGGACAGCGCTGGACAAGAAAGTGATAGAAAGGACAGCGCTGGACAAGTAAGTGATAGAAAGGACAGCGCTGGACAAGAAAGTGATAGCAAGGACAGCGCTGGACAAGTAAGTGATAGAAAGGACAGCGCTGGACAAGAAAGTGATAGAAAGGCCAGTGCTGGACAAGAAAGTGATAGAAAGGCCAATGCTGGACAAGAAAGTGATAGAAAGGACAGTGCTGGACAAGAAAGTGATAGAAAGGCCAGTGCTGGACAAGAAAGTGATAGAAAGGCCAGTGCTGGACAAGTAAGTGATAGAAAAACAAGTGCTGGACAAAAAAGTGATAGAAAGGGAAGTGCTGGACAAGAAAGTGATAGAAAGGACAGCGCTGGACAAGAAAGTGATAGAAAGGCCAGAACCATGGGGAGCAATGACTTGCCACAATGTGTCTTCAGCTCTCATGGAGCAATGACTTGCCCCACAATGTCTTCAGCTCTCATGCTTTCAATGGGTTTGGCTTCACTTCACCCAAATGTATTCTCGTGCGTTGAAAACTTGAACTATGTGAACAGTTTGAGAATTGTGCTAAGGGGTGAGAGCCTGTGAGATAATCTGGCCTGGAATGTTCTATTAATAAGATAAGCGGATAAGGTGGTAGAAATATTATCATGGTCTGCTAGGCTAGGAGGATGAAGTCGTACATTATTTTTTTTTTACTTTATTTTAATGAGTACTTAAAAGAATGTCTCTCTCCTCCTAACTCACTTGCACACACACACACACACATACACACACATTAACACCGGGATGGCCGAGTTTCTATAGTTCATCTAGGTTGTTTTATTATTACAAGCAACATCTAAACATTGAACTTTGTTGAACTATATTGAACCATATCTCTGTTAGACTATGTTAAACTTTGTTGAACTATACCTCCTTTGAACTTTGTTACACTTTATTTTACTATATTTCTATTAAACTATGCTAAATTATATAATGAATTATATTTCTGTTAAACAATAATGAAATAACTTTCAGTTAAACTATGTTAAACTTTATTGAACTATATCTGAATTAAACTAAATTGAACGATATCTATGTTAAACTTGTTAAGCTATATTGAACTAAAGCTATCTTTCTTATATGTCGTCTGTACTCGTGCACCTTGGATCTCAGCTAGATACGTCATCGATAGACAGAAACATTAAGAGGGGGAGTGAGGGAGAGAGAGAGAAAGAAAGAGAGATGATTGTCGTAGGAATTTGAAAGATTAGACCTCTTTTTAAAAGATAATAATTTCTCTAAGAGAGAGAGAGAAAGAGAGAGAGAGAGATCAATTTATTCTTCCACTAAATGCAGGTACATTCTTTCAGTTTTCCTTGTTTTTGTTTCATGAATATTCAAGATAGAAAACATTGGACAAATTCATTGTTTGGATATCCACTTCAGTAAAACCTAGTCTCCGCTCCAGTCAGCAAATATTTTCTGAGGATCATTGACATTTACAATTGTAGATCTTTTTTTGTTTTCATGTAGTGCGCGAAGAAGTCTGACGAGAGAGTCACACTTGTGGTCAGTTGTCCCTTAAGGGAAGAGGGGAGAGGAAGGAAACAACTGGACATTTAGTCTAGACAATCTATCCTCATGTCTCTTAGATGCCCATGGTATTTAAAAAAAAAAAAGAAGCAACAACTTGCAATAAATAAATCATTCACATTTTTAACATAACAATATGTTGTCAATTTGTGTGTTCTATCAGGTCGAGTGTTGCGTACACTATTTGAAGAGTTGGCAATTGGTCGTCCATTAGCCTTCTCCTGATAGCAGTTTCTATGAAGTATAAGGAGGGGGGGGGGGTGTGGGGTCTGTGCAAGTAAGGAGGGCGACAGGCGCAGGGGGGAATCATTGCCACACTTCTCAGTACATCTGTAATAACCCTTAAGATAACTTGTTTGTGTTGTTGCAAAAGGCATAAAACACTAGGATGGGTTGGTGGGGGGAGATAGGACGTAAGAACATCAGGACTTTATAGACAGCCATGTGCTAGGTTTCCAGATAAAAACTAGACCTATCTCCCTTTCATGCAAGAAAACACACAAGAGTTATCGCTTCATTTCTTATAGATAACTTTGTATTTCATTTTTTTTTTGCTTAGACATCACACACACATAAATATTCACACACACACACACATATATTCACACACACACACACACACATATATATATATTCACACACACACACACACATGTCTCTGAAGTCTTATTTTAAAACAATTCATTGTTCTCCACTGTCAATAGATTTTACTTTATTTATCTTGGGTTTCTAGTGTCCTTGTCACGCTGAATGGTTGAATTTTAAAATTAGGATTTCAGCGCGTCACTGAGACTGTCACAGCCGTGACATTGGTTGACAAATGTAACGGCATACAAAGATGGGGGCTTAACATTATCGGCTTTACGGCTCATTATTGGGCCTATCAGTTGAAAGTACACATTAAATTTGTCTGAAATATATCCCGATGACCTTTAAAAGACCACTTTTATTTGGACTCTCATTCATGAGATATCTCTCAACTCCAAACAGTCATAATTATATTCATGTCAGAAGAGTCAGGGAGAGAGTCAGCAAATACAAAATAATAGTTTAATCATCGAATAGAAGATCTGGGTTTACAGAGATTAAAAATACTAAAAGACATTTTGAACATCTTTTGAGATGGAGGAAAGATTAATTAAACAACGCATTTATTGAACTAATGAGCAACTTGCTCCACGCTTTGGAACTTTATGGCAAGCGTTTAGATCAATGTTTCAAACTAGTTAATGTTTCAAATGTAGATGTTTCAAATGTTAATATTTCAAATGTTGATATTTCAAATGTCATTTTTGTATTTCCTTAGCCACTCGAGCATGTCTCTAGGGTCTATACCAACATATTTGTATCAAACTAATGCCGTTTAAAACCATATAATTTCTTATTATATTGTTCTGAATTTATAAAGAAACATAAAGCCGAAATATTCAGTGAAGCCAAAATAAATTATTCTGTTTATATTTAATTTTAAAAAATCTTTGCTTTTGAAAATGGCCATGTCACGTCATTGCTTGATAGCCAGTGGCATGTATTGGCTGTGAAGAACAAAGTACACTTTATATTGGTGCTTAGAGGTGCTTAGAGGTGCTTCACGTGGGAAATATGCGTCCACATTTGAATTGTTACTAGATGAGTTCTGCATCTATAATAGCACAACAAACATACGGATTTAGAAATAGACGCTTCAATAGCAGATGACATTTATTTGACATAAAATGTTAACATACTGGCAGGTCCAGCCATCAATGAATAAAAGAAATTATCCAATAATAATCCAATAATATATTAAGCACAATAAACACACATCTGTTTATACTTCTTACATTAAATCTTTTGCGTCCTCTCTTTTCAAAATCATGGTAACTACTTGTTACAACTCACTGTATTGCACACCCATACGCTTCAAGAAGATGGCGACAACTAATTTCTGACCATCTAGTCAACTCCCCAAAACGAGATTTTTTGCCAACAATTTCAAAATCTTTTTTGAAGGGGAAGGGGCGTATGTCACATCATTGTTTGATAGCCAGTGACATGTATTGGTTGGGAAGCACCAAATACACTTTCTATTGGTGCTTAGGGTGTTTCACCTGGGAAATATGTGTCCACCGTCGAATTCGAAATGTAAAATACACGATAAAATTTTATACTTTTATTTTGATATTTCTCCCTCATTAATTTGACGTATAACTTGGACATTGCCTAAATAATCACACTCCTTAGAGTCAGTCTTGCCTAAATAATCACACTCCTTAGAGACAGTCTTGCCTAAATAATCACATTCCATAGAGACAGTCTTGCCTAAATAATCACACTCCTCAGAGTCAGTCTTGCCTAAATAATCACACTCCTTAGAGACAGTCTTGCCTAAATAATCACACTACTCAGAGTCAGTCTTGCCTAAATAATCACATTCCATAGAGACAGTCTTGCCTAAATAATCACACTCCTCAGAGTCAGTCTTGCCTAAATAATCACACTCCTTAGAGACAGTCTTGCCTAAATAATCACACTCCTCAGAGTCAGTCTTGCCTTAATAATTACATTCCATAGAGACAGTCTTGCCTAAATAATCACACTCCTTAGAGACAGTCTTGCCTAAATAATCACACTCCTTAGAGTCAGTCTTGCCTAAATAATCACACTCCTCAGAGTCAGTCTTGCCTAAATAATCACACTCCTCAGAGTCAGTCTTGCCTAAATAATCACACTCCATAGAGACAGTCTTGCCTAAATAATCACACTCCTCAGAGTCAGTCTTGCCTAAATAATCACACTCCTCAGAGTCAGTCTTGCCTAAATAATCACACTCCTCAGAGTCAGTCTTGCCTAAATAATCACACTCCTCAGAGTCAGTCTTGCCTAAATAATCACACTCCTCAGAGTCAGTCTTGCCTAAATAATCACACTCCTCAGAGTCAGTCTTGCCTAAATAATCACACTCCTCAGAGTCAGTCTTGCCTAAATAATCACACTCCTCAGAGTCAGTCTTGCCTAAATAATCACACTCCTCAGAGTCAGTCTTGCCTAAATAATCACACTCCTCAGAGTCAGTCTTGCCTAAATAATCACACTCCTCAGAGTCAGTCTTGCCTAAATAATCACACTCCTTAGAGACAGTCTCTTATAAAGATTTCTTTCCATTTTACATGACACCATTCTACGAAAGCCAATGAAACTGGGACTTTGTCTTTAACACAGAGAACTATAGGGCAGATGATGTAAAAGTCATCTCTTTCTGTGGCCCTCAGTTAACGAGGATGTCATGTGGCCAGCACAACATCAGCAACCTTTACTTTTCCCCAGCTAATGTCAGCACCAATTAGATCTGCGTGGTATCAGAGGCGCCCTAAAAACTCGAATTTAAAAATCCAAGACTTTACCAGGGTCCAAACCCGGGCCCCTGAGTTCGGAAGCCAAGCGCTGTACTACTCAGCCAGGCCGCCTCCTTACACAAAGAGATACAGTTTCACTAATTGGAAATAATTCTTGACAAACGTTTTTCTTTTTCTTATAGCACAGAACACAGTCAATTAAGTGAGCGCACTTCTTGACTAACTGGGGGGTTCAATTCAATGTTGTTGTTGTGAAGTCTATCTAGTAGAACAAAATTGGACGTTATCAATAATAAAAAGGCAGGTCAGATAAAGGTCAGTGAAGAGAAGGCCCCAAAGTATCGTGTGAGACAATATAGGATGTATGTTTGAAGCATGCTTTTAACAATGTTGACCAGAACTACATACAGCAGGACTATATGACTAGCTTCTAAAGACTTATTACAACGTGACTATATGACTAGTTTCTAAAGTTATACTTAGCAAACAAAAGCTAGTGTGTAAAAAAACAATTTCCCACCCAAAACTTGTATTAAATTACTACCACAGATAGGACAACTATTTTAAACAATTATACAAAACTCATAGCTAACAAGCCAATCTAACATGAGGAACTTATCTTTTAATGTTTTCTAGACGATATGTTGTCATTTCTTTCCCTCATTTCCCACCTCCCCTCCTCCTAGAGTAGAAATGTTGTCGTAAGTAATGCACATATCTGTCACTTCACATTTTGGCGGGCCGCCACTGATAGCAGCCACGCACATACATACAGCTTCAAATGGTCTGCACATTTTTTTTTCTCTCGAGATTATTGCGTGCACTCTTGTACCCCAACAGTCTCAGACCCGAAACCTGGGTGGCCCCTGGATGGCCCCTGGATGGCCCTAGGTGGCCCATGGTGGCCCCTGACTTAGAAACTGTCCATAAGTCTATCGTCGCAAGACAGTGTTACACTGTGGTGTCTGCCTATGACACACACACACGCACACATATATATATATATATATATATATATATATATATATATATATATATATATATATATATATATATAAAGAGTTAGATAGATAGATAGATAGATAGATAGATAGATAGATAGATAGATAGATAGATAGATGGATGGATTGATGGATATATTTTAGTACTATGAACTGATAGTCAGTGACTGAGGCAGGGAATGGGAGGCTTAGTCAATGTGATTTTGTCTGGACCATCACCCAGTAAAGATGTGAGAACTGGGTGGACGAGTCAACACCTGTCGGCTGGGAACATTCAGAGGTCAAGTACAATCAGGAGGACCTAATGTCTTCAACAAGTGTTTTGTGTCTCTCTCCGTGTGTGTGTGTTGGCGAGAGAGAAAGAATGTGTGAATGTGATTTACCTTATTTGTTTGTGCTCTCGTAATGTTTTTTTTGTAGCCTGTTTGCCAAGAAAACCATATGGTCTCGTGTTCACTCATCTCCTCATTGACCACAGTCCCTAATGACTGAAACCCTAACCCTAATATTAATCTAAAGATGTTAAAGAAATGATTCTTGTAAAAAATCCACACTGCTAGATAACTTCACTGAAAACAAAAAGAACAAGAAAGAACAATGATTGCCAACTTTTCCCTGTGTGTGTGTTTTTGTCCCACCTCCTTATAAACAAAAATCGAAGAAACTGTCTCTTTCAAAGTAGGCAATTGAATTCATTTTGTGTAGTATTGTTTCTTTTCTTGAACAAGGCAATGGGGCAGTCCCAAAACACTATGTACTAAAACAGGTATGTCCAAGTAGTGATGCCTAGTACGAATGTTATCTGTGAAGACACTTCAAAAGTTCCGTACAGACAATCTTTAGTACGACGTCCCTTTTTACTACCAGAATAAATACTTTTTGTTTTCCTTAAAGTTTAAATAAACGAATACCGGTACATCAATTCAATTAATCAGCAATATGTGTGGGCTAGAGTGTTGGCAACAGTGTGTGAACTTAAGTGTGTGGACAAACGTGTGAGGTTAAAGTGTATAGACAAGAGTGTAAAGACACATGTGTGTGGGTACAAGTGTGTGGGTACAAGAGTGTGTGGGTACAAGTGTGTGGGTACAAGTGTGTGGGTACAAGTGTGTGGGTACAAGTGTGTGGACAAGAGTATGTGGGTACGGGTGTGTGGGTACAAGTGTGTGGGTACAAGTGTGTGGGTACAGGTGTGTGGGTACAAGTGTGTGTGTACAGTTGTGTGGGTACAAGTGTGTGGACAAGAGTGTGTGGGTACAAGTGTCTGGACAAGTGTGTGTGTGTGTACAAGTGTGTGTGTACAAGTGTGTGGGTACAAGTGTGTGGGTACAGGTGTCGGACAAGAGTGTTTGGGTACAGGTGTGTGGACAAGAGTGTGTGTGTACAAGTGTGTGTGTACAAGTGTGTGGGTACAAGCGTGTGGACCAGAGTGTGTGGGTACAAGTGTCTGGACAAGAGTGTGTGGGTACAGGTATGTGGACAAGAGTGTGTGTGTGTACAAGTGTGTGTGTACAAGTGTGTGGGTACAAGTGTGTGGACAAGAGTGTGTGGGTACAAGTGTCTGGACAAGAGTGCATGGGTACAGGTGTGTGGACAAGAGTGTGTGGGTACAAGCGTGTGAACAAGAGTGTGTGTGTAGGTACAGGTGTGTGAACAAGTGCACGTGTGTACAAGTGTGTGGACTAGAGTGCGGTAATATATTATTAGTTGGAAGTAATTAAAAGTACAACTGCCAAGATACTTTAACACACAAACACCGTCAAACTAAAATATTAAAATAACAATTTTTTTTCTTTCTAAATGAAGTTTTTGTTGTTTCTTTTATTTTTTAAGCATAAGTTTATTTTAGCCTTTGACCTCTAACCTCTAGTATACACATACAATCTCTTATCGTTATGAGGCTCTAGGAAATTAAAAATAAAAATGAAACACGATTTTGTTATTTGTAGTCGATTTACTAAAACTATTTAGCATAGGCGTGGCTAGGATTTTCCGGGAGGGGGTGGGGAATCCGTTAAAAATACATATGTTTGTGTGTATGTATATAATTAATCTTTAATACATTCTGACCCTTCATTCCTTCGGAAGATGTTCATAGTACCCGAGATTAGGTTCTTCCTAGAGTTAGTGGAAAAATTGTAGACAATGGGGTCTGGGTGAGCGCTGTGAGCTCCCCTAGCGCGGGCGAAGCCCCGCCCCCAAGCACTAATTCCAGTAATTAATGCAACAAAATACATATTCTGAAGTACCTACATGCATTATCCTGCTATTAAAAAGTTTTATTTCAAAAACCTAGTAATGTGCTATTCTTACTGACTTAGATCCTCCCGCGCCGTTCGGCGCATTGGGCGGAAAACTGTTTCCACAAAAATCACTGGCAATGTCTGAAGTTTGTTCCCACCAGCTCAGAGGACCTCCATGATAGTGTGGCGTAAAGTTGTACTAGGATGTCCCTATTTGCGCTTTCCTCGTAGTGACCTCCATGTCATCGCAACTCTTTGTATGCGTAATTCATTTTGTCTGAGAACATGTAACACAAACTTCATGCGACGCTCTGTCACAACCTTACTAAGGGGTCGACTCCCTAATCTCTATAACTGACTCATTAAATCCGTCTTAGCCATATTTGTTTAGTCACATTTAGTCTTATTCAATTTCGGCACATGACTATTCACTGCACTTTATTAATGGAGCCCAGCCACTGGTAGAAATTTGTTACCTCTCTTGGCTACGCTCTTGGAATTAGGTGACTGTAGTTTGCTTTAGATTTTATATCGAAAAGGAAAGTTTTATCGTCAAAATCATCTGTTGAGGGATTTTAAACTAAAAAAATCTCTGGAGTATTTTTTAACAAATTCAAAACCCCATTTAGCTACGCTCATAGACTTTGGTAAGAGTAGTTTGCATTAGAAGATTTAGATTGAACCCCAAACCCCCCCCCTACCTACGCTCATGCTATTAAGTGTTTGGTTTTACCACTGTACAACCTAGGTCCATTCATGCAGCCATGTTTCTAAAAAACGCAAACTAATTATTACTACTAATAAAACTGGAGTCAAGCAATGTAAGTATCTAGAAAAAATGAACAATAG
Organism: Biomphalaria sudanica; assembly: GCA_036873155.1. NCBI lineage: Eukaryota > Metazoa > Mollusca > Gastropoda > Planorbidae > Biomphalaria > Biomphalaria sudanica. The sequence goes on along the minus strand of JAZGLO010006607.1, from coordinate 20,595 downwards.
TGAATAAAATAAATAAGAAATGGACAAGCTCTCATTCGAATCACAAGAAAGATGATACCTATTATAAGCTATCCTGACAAGATCAACGTCTAATCTTTCGACTCAGGACCGGACACAACAGAATGAGACAACATATGTACCGGAAGCTCAAAATTGGAACAAGTGAAATCTGCCCATGTGAAGTGTCACCAGAGAATGCTTACCATGTCCTTCAAAACTGCTCTCTTTACCAAGAGGCCCATACAAGACACTGGCCCCAAAACACCCCAATAGAAAGAAAACTATATTGAGAGCCCCCTGATTTAGAAATCACTGCGCAGTTCATCTCATGTATTGGTCTAGTCATCTGAACACTTCAACATGAAAATGAGAAGGCAGAAGAAGAAGAAGAATAAAACAAACATTTTCAGAAGGCTCTCATTCAGCAGAAAATACTGTAAGAACATATAGAAATTATAGACACTTTTCAATTTGCAACAGTTACACAATGTCCACATCACAGACCTATACATAATATGTATATATAGGTTTGTGGTCCACATGTACTAATCTTTTGGAGTACGATAAATCAACTTTACGGTGACTCATAAATTCCCAGGATTCTTTGCACCAAAAATTATCAGTTTTTAAAAATAGTAGCTGCTGGTGCGCGGCCAGTCGAGACTGTGAGAGTATTTTGTCACCGTGCAGACGACAACTAAGCTAAGAGTTGGATTGTGCTATCGTCTGCTATACATCTTCCTGTCCCTGCAAATACAAACTGAAGAGATAAAAAAAATTCCAGAAACCTGTTTGGGAGGATGTATATTAATAGTTGTTTTTTTTCTATTCATCTTTAAATCTACCTGCTTTTTACACTGGCTGTGATGTATGCGCAATGATTAACAATGACCTTTAGGTGAAGGCAACTGCAATGAAAGATGACTGCCAAAGAATGACGAGGCTAGTTGAACAGGTGTTCCTCTCTAGTTTTCAAGTGCCTAAACTTATGAAATTGTCTTAGAATATCTGGCACAAGCTTCAACAAACATTTAAAATTAAAGAATGCATATTTCAGACCTGAAAGTACCATGGCTATGAACCACTGGCATGCAATCAACTCTGGACCACACAAAGACTTGGCGGTTGTCTGAAAGCTCACATTGTTCACGTATGCTAGATTTGTGGACATTCCAAAGTTTTACACTTCAGCGTTGAAATAGTCTGTACTTTGTCTTTCAATTTAGGATTTAAATTGCCAGAAAGGTTAAGGTCAACGTAGGGTACAGTTGTCCTTACCTATGGCAATAGGCCCGTATGTTTAGTTCCTAGACAGGCTTAAACTGATTTTACAATATGGAGGCTTATAGTTCAATTTGCACGTTCTGTGTCTTTTTTTTTTAAATTATTAACCTTTTTACCAAACATAATTTAATGTTTACAGGAAATGTACAAAGTACATATTATTTTCTGTTGTTCATCTTTCTTATACTCTTTAGGAGACAACATTCAACTTTTGTGGATGGACAAAGAAACATTTTTATTAGTAATAAACTTACCTTGGAAACTTGTTTTTTTGATGTTGTTTTTTCAACTGTAGACAATGCAATCTACAATCTATCGACATTCTTTACATTGTAAGTTCTAGAGCAAAAAGTTTTCAGTTAATGGTAAAATCTCTCATTCTATGTCGTAGGGTCATTTACACGGACACGATGTAATTAGGTCAGCCTGAGGGTCAATGTCCTCTATAGTTTTACTTTACCTTGACCCTCAGATCTTGCATTGATTAATTGTCCAGATGACTTGACCATCGTACTTCGATGCTTAGTATCAGTAGCATGGCAAACTAGGTGGTCATTTGATGTGATCAATAATTGGAAATGTCTTCAAGAGCGAGCACAAAAAGGCAATCAGAAATGTTTCTATAGAGTCTTCCTTATACCTTTCCAGACATTTTGATCAACCTCTTGTTCATAGCGCTACAGTTCAATGTTTACGTGAGCTTATCTCTTTACAAGTGACCAGTCTAAGAATCAAGAGGAATAGGGTCACCTTAATCAAGTCTGAAGTCTCTGTCCAGCACTAATGTTATTGACCATATTTAATGGAAGATCTCTGTTCTTACCCAGACTAGTGTCCGTGACTTGAATACCATTATAGTCTAAAGACAGGATCTTTCAAATGACCAGCTATTATCAATGCCCATGCCAGATGATGAACATGACTAAAGCCCTACAGATCGATGTCCGCCCATCTTGATTTGTTTTGTTTTTTTACAGTCCGTAATTTCTAAGTTGAACTTGGCTTGGTTTGGTTCTTTTTCTTAGTGAAGCGCCATAGTAATTCTAGTAGTAGTAACTGTTGAACTCTTTTGAGTAGTTTCTACCCAAGGCTTGGTTATTGTCTTTTTGTCATGAGACTCTTCAACGATTATTGCTGGATAGGAATGGTTGAGGATAGACTGTGATTACTTTATAGATGACTATATTTCTAATTGAATATAAATTAGACACAGTACCTGTGTGAGTTATTTTCATACATCTAAAATTCTGAATCGTTCCCTCGACTTTAAGTATATCTATACAAAAAATAAAAAAATTTTAAGATATGAAAAAAAAAATTTTTAAATTTATTTTGATTCAAGGATCGTTTGAAAAACACATATTTTAAAAAACTAATTGTTGGCTTAGATTATCGAAATTATACTTTAAAAATAAAAATTGAAAATGTTTGTTACAGCCAATATTGGCATCCTTGTACCCAATACTTCAATATGTTTTTTAATAGTCAACTAATTTATCTTATCTTCTTATCTTATAGATTACAGACGTGACTTCAAACAAAGAAGGTAATTATGTCTACGCATTTCATGTGTCAATCTAGTCAAGCATGTTAATCAATAACTTAAACTCTGCTAACTCGTTGGTTTTCATGGCTGATTCAGGCAACCCATTTCATTCTCTAATGGCGCCAGGGAAGTAGGAGCACTTGTAGGAATTTATTCTAGCGCAGGGGTGGGCAAATGACAGCTCGCGGGCCACATGCGGCCCGCCGAAGTGTTTTGTGCGGCCCGCGGACACCTACAAAAATCAGATGTGGCCACAATTATACATATAAAAAATGCAAATATTTAAAAAATAAATAATTGTAAATAAAGTTTTGAAACTTCTGATTCTTATCACCTATGTCAGTTTGTTACTAATATTTCTTATGAAGACTTCATGTTTTTCATTGGGAGTATTAAAATGGGTTGTTTGCAAATAGAATGTGTGTGCATGTTAAATTTTTTTAAACGGAGCGTTCCAGGCCAGCAAATGAAAACAGGTTTTGTCATTTTCCTTTGCTAAAAGGTGAAACTATTCTAAGTGAAATGGTTGACAAGTACAAGACATTTGGGTTCCATGATTGTGGAATTTAAAAGCAACTTGGAACCAGTTTTCAGTACCCTTAGCTCACCATTAAGTGTAGAAGCTGATTCAGCTCCAGAGGACATATCTCCAAGCAAATTATGACCTGAAAGAGCAGTTCCTGTCATTTTTTTCTGCGGGAGTTTTATGGGTGCCAAAAGCTGTATTTTCACACTAAAAAACTTTGCTGCTAAACCTTCTCATTACTTTGGGTCAGTTTAGCAGTGTAAAACTATTTTGTTATTGAAAATAAACAAGTGTAAAAACAGATCTATGCTGACAGTCTGTAATTTGACATCAGTCACTAGGATACCAACTACCGTAGTAAGCTTGTTTCACTGTTCCGGAACATGTTCGAGTCTAAAAAGTGAAATACTTCACTGTAAGTAGCACTCTGTACATTTGTGCGGAGATATGATGTAAAAGGACACTATTTATAAAATCAGTTTCAGAAATGGCCAATAACTCTTGTTGTGATTCCTCAAAGTGGGAGTTTTAAACAATGAAATGTAAATGTATAATACAGTATAAATGTGAATTTAAAAACATTATTCAAAGTTAGATAGCTTATATTTCTAAGTTGTAAGTGCAAATATACACATCTATCTATCTATCTATCTATCTATCTATCTATCTATCTATCTATCTATCTATCTATCTATCTATCTATCTATCTATCTATCTATCTATCTCTCTCTCTTTCTCTCTCTCTCTCTCTCTCTCTCTCTCTCTCTCTATATATATATATATATATATATATATATATATACATATATATATATATATATATATATATATATATATATATACATATATATATATATATATATATATATATATATATATATAAATGCGGCGCCCCCCCCCCCAATTTTTTATTATTTTTTATGCGGTCCTCGATAGAAAAAGGTTGTCCACCCCTGTTATAGTATATGGATAAAAAAAATTTGCCTCTATTTATCTGGATAAATTGTCGCCTACAGTTTTTCAATTATTATGACATATTACTATGAAACAAAAGCTGTATAACAAAGAAGTCTGCCTGATTATAGGTAAAGTTGTTTTTGTTAAATTGAGATGTTATGAAGTACACATGACTGTATAATCCAGAAAATAACCAATCATGTCTTTATCAAAGGTTTTGAAGCTAAAGGAATGGCGCTACGTTTAGGATTATAGAAATGCCAAGAAAAATAAAATAATTTAAAAAACTTTTTAAAAGAAGCTACAAAGCTTATGTTGAGCATAGGTGTATCAGTTAATTGGATTAGACTTGTAATTAAATTTGTAATAGATCTAGACTAACAATAATAAGTCTGTGCGATTACAAATATTATAATTAAAAGAAAAATTTAAACTTTTCGGTGAGCAACAAATCTGTACGTGTCTATAAAAGTCTATTAAATCGTCCAAACTAAAACCATAGTGATGAATTCATTAGACTGTACACTGTCGATAATAATGTTTTTTGTAGTAGTCTGATATTGCGTACATTAAGTCACTCGTACTTTGCGTTACGAAAGCGTTGCTTCAACTGTGTGCAGGTCTATTCACTAGCTGAGCACTTGGAGAAGACAAACTGCTATCTGCCTCACGTGCACTTAGTGAAATTAGGTTGGCAGAGGGCGAGACAGGAGCAATTACTCATGGTCGTGTCAAGGGAGAGAAGGCAGTGATTATAGTGCAGAAGCTGAGGTGCAATCAAGCATGAAGGACTCATCAAGAAGGAAGCAGCGTTCACTTTCAGAATCCAGGGGCGGTACCGGCTCTTTCGCAATCTGCTTTGGCCTGCAGGCAATTGCAAATTCAAAATTCTCTTAACTTGAAACAAGGAGGTTTCAAACGTTTTCCTCTTTTTTTTTCAAATAATTTGTTTCCTGGCATTAAAAATAAAATCCACTTCTTACCAACCAAAGTCTTGGATATATAACTAAATAATAAAATAATATTTACATTATTTATATATGTATATTCTGGAGAGAATGGACATGTGGAAAGTATAAAGCTAACATAATAATTGATTGTGTTTTTTATTTGAATAGTACATAGTATGCACTTAATATATAAACAAACTATGGGATGGACATGGAATGATCAGTGAACAAGAAATGTACAATGGCATTAGAAATTAAATAGAAATTCAACTTGTAAGTCACAGACTGATTGAGAGACAACCTTGACATACTTTTGATGAAATTGCAGTTAAATTGAAAGTACTAAAGAACTCCGAGTCCTCATCTTAATGACCCATCAATGCCTGGATAGCGCTCAGGTGTGCTGTTCTGTATTTTCTGCATAAAGAAACTGTTGATGCTAAAGACTAGATCTAGTTCAACATTTGCTCCAGTTGACATTCAATTAACTACTTTGGCTTAGGGGAAAACTTCTGGTTATCTTTGTTGGTGTTAACATGCAACTTTTATTTGGACCTTTTCTAAAAGAAAAAAGTGATAGATATCTTGAAGTTAGGAAAATTCATGTCAGATTCTTTTGTGAATCCTGAATTGAGAACACGCACTTGAACTTGTTCAGTAATGAGGTACCAAGTCTAAATAAACACAATTAATTTCTCCAAGCCATAGTAAACTAAAACAAAGTTTCTTTTCAAACTAAATTTTGAAACTTTTTTTTTCAGACTCTAAAACAATGAAGTTTCCAAAAGAGCTAACTGCCAGGAGAGTTCTTGAGATTACATTTAGCTCAAAATGCTAGAAGATTTTTTTAGTTACTTATCAAATTGTTTTCATATAGCACTGAGTCCATAGCACTGAGCCCATAGCACCGAGAACTCAGTGTCGAAGTTAGCAGACCAATCCTGCTGAATAAAAGAAAAACTTGGTAGGTCTTTGCATTGACCCTAAAACGTTAGTGTACGTTTGTACGTTTGTTTTGTACAAAACACATTTGTCCAAATGCAAAGCAACGTATTTGATGTTTAAGTTTCAGTGCAGTTTAGAGACCAGATATCAATGTCACAAGAAAGTCTTAGACAAGAGACTTGACGGGAAACAGGACTTCGGTCATAAATGTAATTTGACATATTAGTGGAGGACATTAATTGATAGCACTTCAAAATGTGTTAGTGGGGGACATTAATTGATAGCACTTCAAAATGTGTTAGTGGGGGACATTAATTGATAGCACTTCAAAATGTGTTAGTGGGGGACATTAATTGATAGCACTTCAAAATGTGTTAGTGGGGGACATTAATTGATACCACTTCAAAATGTGTTAGTGGGGGACATTAATTGATACCACTTCAAAATGTGTTAGTGGGGGACATTAATTGATACCACTTCAAAATGTGTTAGCGGGGGACATTAATTGATAGCACTTTAAAATGTGTTAGCGGGGGACATTAATTGATAGCACTTCAAAATGTGCTAGCGGGGGACATTAATTGATAGCACTTCAAAATGTGCTAGCGGGGGACATTAATTGATAGCACTTCAAAATGTGTTAGTGGGGGACATTAATTGATAGCACTTCAAAATGTGTTAGTGGGGGACATTAATTGATAGCACTTCAAAATGTGTTAGTGGGGGACATTAATTGATAGCACTTCAAAATGTGTTAGTGGGGGACATTAATTGATAGCACTTCAAAATGTGTTAGTGGGGGACATTAATTGATAGCACTTCAAAATGTGTTAGTGGGGGACATTAATTGATACCACTTCAAAATGTGTTAGTGGGGGACATTAATTGATAGCACTTCAAAATGTGTTAGTGGGGGACATTAATTGATAGCACTTCAAAATGTGTTAGTGGGGGACATTAATTGATAGCACTTCAAAATGTGTTAGTGGGGGACATTAATTGATAGCACTTCAAAATGTGTTAGTGGGGGACATTAATTGATAGCACTTCAAAATGTGTTAGTGGGGGACATTAATTGATACCACTTCAAAATGTGTTAGTGGGGGACATTAATTGATACCACTTCAAAATGTGTTAGTGGGGGACATTAATTGATACCACTTCAAAATGTGTTAGCGGGGGACATTAATTGATAGCACTTTAAAATGTGTTAGCGGGGGACATTAATTGATAGCACTTCAAAATGTGCTAGCGGGGGACATTAATTGATAGCACTTCAAAATGTGCTAGCGGGGGACATTAATTGATAGCACTTCAAAATGTGTTAGTGGGGGACATTAATTGATAGCACTTCAAAATGTGTTAGTGGGGGACATTAATTGATAGCACTTCAAAATGTGTTAGTGGGGGACATTAATTGATAGCACTTCAAAATGTGTTAGTGGGGGACATTAATTGATAGCACTTCAAAATGTGTTAGTGGGGGACATTAATTGATAGCACTTCAAAATGTGTTAGTGGGGGACATTAATTGATAGCACTTCAAAATGTGTTAGTGGGGGACATTAATTGATAGCACTTCAAAATGTGTTAGTGGGGGACATTAATTGATAGCACTTCAAAATGTGTTAGTGGGGGACATTAATTGATAGCACTTCAAAATGTGTTAGTCTTTAAAATAAACCTAAACGGTAACCGACAACTTGATGATGTCAGAGAAGTGTCACAAAATCTCAACTTGGAAAATAAAAAGTCTTTCTCCCACCGGAAACGTGTGTCTAGCTGGGAATGACAATATTTCCGTGTTAGAAACAAAACAAACAACAACATGTCTTATAACCACGTGTGCGTGTGTGTGTACGTGTGCGTGTGTGTGTACGTGTGCGTGTGTGTATGTGTGCGTGTTGTCACCTATGTTTATATTGTGATCAGGATGCATTTCAGAATTTTAATTTTTAAGATAAAAAGTGAGAATAAGTATAGGAGAAAAGGCAAGCTAAAAACTGGTGCCAAATTAAGTAAGATTCGGGCAGTAGTGTCTGTTAGCCTTTGCTGGCTACCCGCCGAGGAGAAGGAAAACTCTGAATTCAAACCCTGTGACTTTGCAGCTATGCACAAACATGGGAAAGGCTTCGGGAGTCAACCCTGAGGACAAATCAGGAGCAGGTAACCCTTTGATAGATTGCAGCACAAGTTTGCAGAATCTGTGACACCGCTGATCCCAAACTGTATCGGCACTTGCCTTTGGACCAATCGGCTGCGTGGAGAGGTGACACTTCTCTTCTATGTGGGTGACTTGGTTCAAGCTAACGCCCAGCCTTGCGACTGAACGAGGCCATACATATGAAATATTAAAAGCTGGAAATTATTCATTTTTGACAGAAACAAAAAGATCCAGAGTATACTAGTTACAAGCCTAAACCTAAATACAATTTTAATTCCGAAAAGAAATATTTGGACTAATTAAATGTCTATGCAATCTCTAAGGAGTTCATTGTCTCGGAGACGGTTGTATGAAGCATATCAAACTAAAAGTTGACTGTTACATAAAAACCTAGAATTTCTTATATTCTAATGTTGTTTTTGTAATTCTTAGTACAGTGTGGAGTCACATGACATGATCGCCCTAATTAGATGTCACATGACCTTACATTTTTCGTCACGTGATGTTCTTTAGTAAAAAAAAAAGCTAAGTTTATGACTAGCTCCATTGTTCTAGTGCCCTATGAATGGAGTGGTTTGTTTGGGACATGCGACTGAATAATTTGTTGTTACACCTTGAGTGCTATTTAGCCACATTTTAAAAATGAACATGGGTAAGTCTGATAATAGAGTCACGTAATGAGCTTTCACATTAAGGGATAATTTATTGTGAAGAATTAATATGGCTTTTTTGTTAAAACGGGCTTATATAATTAGTATTACAACCTTTTTTTAAATAGTGTAATATTTTATTTAATTCACAAGCAACGTGGAGATGTCATGGCTACAGCACGGGCTTAAAACAAGTTTTCAAATGAAAATTTAATGGCATTGATCCTTTACAAAATATCCGTTCTTGATTATTATCTCTGATTATATTAGCATGTAAAGCCCGCACCCAATGTCCAAACCCATCCCCTCCAGTTGAGATTTTTTTTTTTTACAAAATAATATTCCTTTCACCCCCACACACACAGACACACAAACGCGCGCGCACACACACACTTTCCACTCTATTCCACCCGCATCTGAAAGTCTCGGCAGGGGGTGTTACTCTGTGCAGCCTGGCCCCCAGGCATCTCTCGACACATATCCGATTTCTGATTCTATCTCCGTGCATTCCCCACCCCACTCTTTTGTACAACTTTGATGCTCCCTCTCCTCAGCCCGCCCCTTGCTCCGAGTTAGGAGTGAGCACTGTTTAAGATCAGACCTAATTTTAGGTCCCCGGAGGAGTTTCAGAGTGGATGCTACAATCGGAAACTGAAAGTGGATATAGCGTCCTTGGATATGGCTTCCTTGGTTATGGTATCCAGGTTTAAGAAACTAATGAGGACAGAACATATCCTACATTTTTTTTAAAGCTGAAAATTATTGGTCTTATTTTCCCTGTCATTAGTGGAGTCGCGCATATTAGTTTCCTCCCTTGCATGTCATATGATTTGTGTCTCCTTGTTTTGTCTTTTTTTAGTTCCAGCCCTCAGATGTTTGGCATACTATTATTTCAGTAGTGAACAAATGTTTTGAACTTTAAGTCCCAAGAATTAGTTGTTGTATTTTCAAAGTATAAGTCGTAAGGAGAAAAAAGGTCTAAAATTGACCACCCGCAAACTAAATAAGATTTGTTTAAAAGTAGCTAGAAAGTAGAAAACACTACAACTTCCCACGATGGCCAAAAAAAAAAGTTTTAATTAAATTTTAGATAATAACTTACAACGTTGTTTATTAATAGGATATAGCATGTTGTACCTAATGATTATAACATAATAGTCAATGGTCAGACTTATTATGTCTCTGCTTCTAGTAATCGATATGTACTTTATGAAAACATTAAGGTTAGCTCTAAAATGTAGTTAATGGGGTAGACATCCATGAACATAACATAATCAAGACACAAAGTAAGAGCTCTTGAATTATTCATAAAACGAAACAAAACAGTTTCTTCTATAAATGCTTCCGTCTATCCGATTAGTGAAGCTTCCATGGGAACACTAGATCGATACCATTCATAAGTCATTCACTTGGCTCTCGGTTAATTGTCGTCTATACAGTCCGCGCATGCATATTCTAAACTTATCATTTCATCCATCTGGCAGATTTATGGAAACTTTTTCTTTTAATCAATTCAACTGTTGCTAGGATTAAAGTAATAAATTATGCAAAGTATTTTTTTCCAAGCTTGTGTCATGATTTTAGGCTGACGTAATACCATCAACTTTCATTGGAAACAGTGGAATACACAATTCGATATGCCTAATAGTATTAAATAGCAACAGTCAACTTTTTTAAATAGTTTTTTTTTAACAAGTTGTGTTTCGATCTGAACACCACATTGAGCGGATGTTTTCAAGGTAGTTATTGACTAGGATCGTAATGACCAAAATGGTTAGAGCAACCAAAGTTCATCACTACTTGAGATGCTATAGGGAACAAAAAAAGATTTCATGAGATAAACGAGGCGTGAATAAAGTGACAAGAGAGATAAATGTGCAGGTAAAGAAAGTTACAATCTCTTCTCATTTGATTGTAAAAAGTGGTTACGTATTGTAACTCCATTTCAAAGCGGAAGTGTGTCTACTAGAATCTATATATATAATTCTCTTCTTCCCAAAACAGGTCAAACAAGAAGTAAAGGAAAGACCACTCTCTTATTTCTGCGGATAGTCATACCCACGAAAAAAAAAACAAGAGGGGGGGGGGGGGAGGAACACGTTTTCACAGCTCGCTACGGATGGCTGCGCACTGGACTGTCAAACCCTGCCCGCTCCCATCCCATGCGGGAGGTTTGGACTAGGAAGTAAACTATCGTCAACTCTGAAGGAACATCCCAAACATGTAAAACATTTTACAAACACTAAATAGCAGGACCGGACTTGAGTATTGTGGGGCCCTATTCGAAACGAATTTCGCGGGGCCAAGTTTGGGTAGGGAAGCGGACAATAAGTGAAATTTAAGAGTTTGTATTAGAAAATAAATACGTCTATGCATTTTATTCATTCTTTACTACGTACAGAATTACTTTACGAGCCTTTCATGTAGCAAAGTCCTTGAGTATATCATAATAATTCTGTTTCCCACATAGATCCCTCTCAATAGCAAGAATTACCAAATGTTTCAATCTATCTTTGAAAATTGTTGACCTCAAGTAATTCTTCATTAGTTTGAGGCGCGAGAAGCTACTTTCACCTGATTACACAATTAAGGCTAATGCATAATGCCGTTTTTATTAATAGCGCTAAGGATTGACGTTTTCCATATTGAATGACACCCCAAAATGACAATTTTTTTCTATGTATTTCCGTATATTTTAAGGACCTTTCGTATATTATGCAATTTCGGGAGATTTCCAGGAGCTCTTGGTAAATCGACAGGAGTGCGCGGGAAATCTGTTTTAAGTTATAAAATGGTTTAATTTAATAATTATATACACCTTGAATTAGCGCGGGTTCCATGAAAGTGCGGATTCCTTCGGTCACATAGGTTGCAGTGGCCTAAGACCGGCCCTGCAAAATAGCGGCGTATGCTATGCCGCCGGTCGACTAGTTTTTTTTAAGTAATAAAGGTCCAGCCATTTCCTCAGATGTTACTATCGTATTTTCTCGCTTATACACACACTCGTATATACAAAGTAAATACCGAATCGTACAACTGTATATACCCCGCATGCCCAAAGCGTGACTAGCCGTAAACTACCCGTACATTTAATACTCAAGTAAAAAAAAAAGAGGGAGTAAAGTAAAAAAATACTATTAAAAATGATATCTTCTGTACTATTGTTGTTGTTGTTGTTGTTGTTGTTGTTGTTGAGGTTTATAATGACATGTTTATAAAGGTTTCCTATATAATCTCACAAGCACTCAGCGAGTTGTAGGAAATAGAAAGACCCACCGGTATGTCCAGAGTTTCCGTTAGGCTATGTATCAAATAAATGTGTTAAACCCCTCCATTTTGTGTACCCCGCACATTTGTTTGTTAAAACGTGTATAATCCGCGACTTATATGAGCGCTACTACGGTCTGTCTGGGAGGTGTCCATTACATTCCTCCAATAGTGGGAGAATTAAAATCACGAAAATGGAAACAAACCTACACTTATTTCTGACTAGTTACTTCAAAGACAAGAAAAACGTCAGTTTAGAAAGTAATTATCATATCTACATCGTATAGAAATATAGAAAGTTTCTATCTACTGATAAAGAATGGATTGACACAGAATTATGTTTTGTCAATGTTTATGTCACATATAATTTTCTTCTCGGACTGTAAACGTGAGTCATATGAAAAGACATTTGTTTGTTGAACTAAAACATCAGATAGTCATTTATTACTTTCAGGAAGACCAACAAGCATAGAATGTCATGACACTATAACACTTGTCGCGACTTATATCATGACACTGTTACACTTGTCGCGACTTATATCATGACACTGTTACACTTGTCGCGACTTATGATATGACACTGTTACACTTGTCGCGACTTATGACATGACACTGTTACATTTGTCGCAACTTATGAAATGACACTGTTACACTTGTCGCGACTTATGACATGACACTGTTACTTTTATCGCCACTTATGACATGACACTGTTACACTTGTCGCGACTTATGTCATGACACTGTTACACTTGTCACGACTTATGACATGACACTGTTACACTTGTCGCGACTTATGACATGACACTGTTACACTTGTCGCCACTTAAGACATGACACTGTTACACTTGTCGTGACTTATGACATGACACTGTTACACTTGTCGCGACTTATGTTAGACACTGTTACACTTGTCGTAACTTATGTCATGACACTGTTACATTTGTCGTGACGTATGAAATGACACTGTTACACTTGTCAAGACTTATTTCATGACACTGTTACACTTCTCACGACTTATGACATGACACTGTTACACTTGTCGCGACTTATGTTAGACACTGTTACACTTGTCGTGACTTATGTCATGACACTGTTACATTTGTTGTGACGTATGACATGACACTGTTACACTTGTCACGACTTATGTCATGACACTGTTACACTTGTCGCGACTTATGACATGACACTGTTACAGTTATCGCCACTTATGACATGACACTGTTACACTTGTCGCGACTTATGACATGACACTGTTACACTTGTCGCGACTTATGACATGACACTGTTACACTTGTTGCAACTTATGTTAGACACTATTACATTTGTCGTGACGTATGACATGACACTGTTACACTTGTCACGACTTATGTCATGACACTGTTAAACTTGTCGCGACTTATGTCATGACACTTTTACACTTGTCGCTACTTATGACATGACACTGTTACACTTGTCGCGACTTATGTCATGACACTGTTACACTTGTCGCTACTTATGAAATGACACTGTTACACTTGTCACGACTTATGACATGACACTGTTACACTTGTCGCGACTTGTGTCATGACACTGTTAAACTTGTCGTGACTTATGTCATGACACTGTTACACTTGTCGCCACTTATGACATGACACTGTTACACTTGTCGCGACTTATGTCATGACACTGTTACATTTGTCGTGACTTATGACATGACACTGTTACACTTGTCAAGACGTATGTCATGACACTGTTAAACTTGTCGCGACTTATGTCATGACACTGTTACACTTGTCGCTACTTATGACATGACACTGTTACACTTGTCACGACTTATGACATGACACTGTTACACTTGTCGCGACTTGTGTCATGACACTGTTACACTTGCATGTGTATGTATCTTATTCAGGACTTGCTAATAGGGCAGCTTTCCTCTTTTTCCCTCTTGATTAAGGTCGCTTCATTTCTTTTGCTCTCAGCGAGGTTCGTGCCAGCACGCACAGTCTGTCTCCATGCACTCCTGTCTTTGGCTATTTCTTCCCACATACTTTCGTTGATGTCTGGTGCTCTCATGTCTCGCTTGCAGGCATCTCTATAGGTTAGTCTTGGGCGGCCCTTGGGTCTGACTCCTTCCACAAGCTCAGTACGACTGAGAATAAGATGCCAAATAGTGTTGGAGCCATGTCATGACACTTTGAATTATAAAAGGTTGTAAATACGAGAGATAAAATCGGTCATTCTCAGCTATACATGTAAACCTGTACTTGGTTCAATCTACAAGGTTCAATTAAACATTTTAAAATTGTCAACAATTGTTATTTTTTTAAATTTTTTTAAAGTTGTGTGTGTTTGAAATGCTTATGTCTTAGTTGTGATTCCATAAAGTCTGGAGATGTACCGAGATGTAGAATATGTGTGTATGTCAAAGTGTGAGGGTAAAACAGTAAGAAATCTGTATTAAAATACATTCAACTTTATGATGTATAGAGATTTGAAAGATCATACGACCCCCGTCGGACAACGGCTTTGTAAGAATAAGTTTGAGCAAAATATGCAGCTGGATTTGCGTGGTCCCTTGTCCTTAATTTTCGAAATCCATTTCGACTAACATGGAGAAAACTTGAGAAGGAAACTTCATGAATTGACATGTTACAAGTACATCTAAACGTGAGTATCTGCAGGGTAGGAATCAACAGAGCTCATTAGATCCTCACTGAGCACAATGCAAGTCTGTTTTGACTAAACAAAGATTTTTAGTAGGCGAAATTACATCTTTTGGTATTCAACAGTGCTGGACTTACCAATAGGCTACACAAAATGGTTTTAGGGAAATCGTCAATTATTTTTAGAAAGAGCAAAGAAATTTGCCATATGTTGAATACAAGGGGGAGACAAAATCTTTAAAAAAATATAACTTAGGACATTATCAGGTCTAGATTTGGTCCTGATATCACGACCTGAGATGTATGTGTGTTTGTAGAAGAAAGAGAAAGAAGAGGAAGGAGACAGAGAAAGAGGAGGAAGGAGAAAGAGAAAGAAGGAGAAAGAGAAAGAAGGAGGATGTAAGAAGGAGAAAAAGGAGGAAGGAGAAAGAGAAGGTAGGAGAAAGAGGATGAAGAAAGAAAAAGAGGAGGAAGGAGAAATAGAAAGAGGAGGAATAAGAAAGAGAAAGAGGAGGAAGGAGAAAGAGAAGGAAGGAGGAAGGAGAAAGAGAAAGAGGAGGAAGGAGAAAGAGAAGGAAGGAGGAAGGAGAAAGAGAAAGAAGTAGAAGGAGAAAGAGAAAGAGGAGGAAGGAGAAAGAGAAGGAAGGAGGAAGAAGAACGAGAAAGAAGAAGAAGGAGAAAGAGAAGGAAGGAGAAAGAAAAAGAGAAGGAAGGAGAAAGAGAAAGAGAAGGAAGGAAAAGAAAAAGAGAAGGAAGGAGAAAGAGAAAGAGAAGGAAGGAGAAAGAGAAAGAAGGAGAAAGAGAAGGAAGGAGGAAGGAAAAGGAAGGAGAAAGAGAAAGAGAAGGAAGGAGAAAGAGAAGGAAGGAGAAAGAAAAAGAGGAGGAAGGAGAAAGAGAAGGAAGGAGGAAGAAGAAAGAGAAAGAAGAAGAAGGAGAAAGAGAAAGAGGAGGAAGGAGAAAGAGAAGGAAGGAGGAAGAAGAAAGAGAAAGAAGAAGAAGGAGAAAGAGAAGGAAGGAGAAAGAAAAAGAGAAGGAAGGAGAAAGAGAAAGAGAAGGAAGGAAAAGAAAAAGAGAAGGAAGGAGAAAGAGAAAGAGAAGGAAGGAGAAAGAAAAAGAGAAGGAAGGAGAAAGAGAAAGAAGGAGAAAGAGAAGGAAGGAGGAAGGAAAAGGAAGGAGAAAGAGAAAGAGAAGGAAGGAGAAAGAGAAGGAAGGAGAAAGAAAAAGAGGAGGAAGGAGAAGGAGAAAGAGGAGAAGGAGAAAGAAAAAAAAGGAGGAAGAAGAAAGAGAAGGAAGGAGAAAGAGAAGGAAAGAGAAGGAAGGAAGGAGAAAGAGAAGGAAGGAGAAAGAGAAGGAAGGAGAAAGAAAAAGAGAAGGAAGGAGAAAGAGAAGGAAGGAGAAAGAGAAGGAAGGAGAAAGAAAAAGAGGAGGAAGAAGAAAGAGAAGGAAGGAGAAAGAGAAGGAAGGAAAAAGAGAAGGTAGGAGAAAGAAAAAGAGGAGGAACGAGAAATAGAAAGAGGAGGAAGGAGAAAGAAAAAAGGAGGAAGAAGAAAGAGAAGGAAGGAGAAAGAGAAGGAAGGAGAAAGAGAAGAAAGGAGAAAGAGAAGGAAGGAGAAAGAGAAAGAAGGAGAAAGAGAAGGAAGGAGGAAGGAAAAGGAAGGAGAAAGAGAAAGAGAAGGAAGGAGAAAGAGAAGGAAGGAGAAAGAAAAAGAGGAGGAAGGAGAAGGAGAAAGAGGAGGAAGGAGAAAGAAAAAAAAGGAGGAAGAAGAAAGAGAAGGAAGGAGAAAGAGAAGGAAAGAGAAGGAAGGAAGGAGAAGAGAAGGAAGGAGAAAGAGAAGGAAGGAGAAAGAAAAAGAGAAGGAAGGAGAAAGAGAAGGAAGGAGAAAGAGAAGGAAGGAGAAAGAAAAAGAGGAGGAAGAAGAAAGAGAAGGAAGGAGAAAGAGAAGGAAGGAAAAAGAGAAGGTAGGAGAAAGAAAAAGAGGAGGAACGAGAAATAGAAAGAGGAGGAAGGAGAAAGAAAAAAGGAGGAAGAAGAAAGAGAAGGAAGGAGAAAGAGAAGGAAGGAGAAAGAGAAGAAAGGAGAAAGAGAAGGAAGGAGAAAGAAAAAGAGAAGGAAGGAGAAAGAGAAAGAGATGGAAGGAGAAAGAAAAAGAGAAGGAAGGAGAAAGATAAAAAGAAGGATAGAGAAAGAAAAAGAGAAGGAAGGAGAAAGAGAAAGAAGGAGGAAGGAGAAAGAGAAGGAAGGAGAAAGAGAAGGAAGAAGAAAGAGAAGGAAGGAGGAAGAAGAAACAGAAGGAAGGAGGAAGGAGAAAGAGAAGGAAGGAGAAAGAGAAGGAAGGAGAAAGAGAAGGAAGGAGGAAGAAGAAAGAGAAGGAAGGAGAAAGAGAAGGAAGGAGGAAGGAGAAAGAGAAGGAAAGAGGAAGAGAAGAAAGGAGAAAGAGAAGGAAGGAGAAAGAGAAGAAAGGAGAAAGAGAAGGAAGAAGAAAGATAAGGAAGGAGAAAGAGAAGGAAGGAGAAAGAGAAGGAAGGAGAAAGAGAAGAAAGGAGAAAGAGAAGGAAGGAAACACAGAAGGAAGGAGAAAGAGAAGGAAGGAGGAAGGAGAATGAGAAGGAAGGAGAACGAGAAGGAAGGAGAAAGAGAAGGAAGGAGGAAGGAGAATGAGAAGGAAGGAGGAAGGAGAAAGAGAAGGAAGGAGAAAGAGAAGGAAGGAGAAAGAGAAGGAAGGAGAAAGAGAAGGAAGGAGGAAGGAGAAAGAGAAGGAAGGAGGAAGAAGAAAGAGAAGGAAGGAGGAAGGAGAAAGAGAAGGAAGGAGGAAGGAGAAAGAGAAGGAAGGAGAAAGAGAAGTAAGGAGGAAGGAGAAAGAGAAGGAAGGAGGAAGGAGAAAGATAAGGAAGGAGAAAGAGAAGGAAGGAGAAAGAGAAGGAAGGAGAAGAGAAGGAAGGAGAAAGAGAAGAAAGGAGAAAGAGAAGGAAGGAAACACAGAAGGAAGGAGAAAGAGAAAGAAGGAGGAAGAAGAGAGAAGGAAGGAGGAAGGAGAAAGAGAAGGAAGGAGGAAGGAGAAAGAGAAGGAAGGAGGAAGGAGAAAGAGTAGGAAGGAGAAAGAGAAGGAAGGAGAAAGAGAATGAAGGAGAAAGAGAAGGAAGGAGAAAGAGAAGGAAGGAGAAAGAGAAGGAAGGAGGAAGGAGAAAGAGTAGGAAGGAGAAAGAGAAGGAAGGAGAAAGAGAAGGAAGGAGAAAGAGAAGGAAGGAGAAGAGAAGGAAGGAGGAAGGAGAAAGAGAAGGAAGGAGAAAGAGAAGGAAGAAGAAAGAGAAGGAAGGAGGAAGAAGAAAGAGAAGGAAGGAGAAAGAGAAGGAAGGAGAAAGAGAAGGAAGGAGGAAGAAGAAAGAGAAGGAAGGAGAAAGAGAAGGAAGGAGGAAGGAGAAAGACAAGGAAGGAGAAAGAGAAGGAAGGAGGAAGAAGAAAGAGAAGGAAGGAGGAAGGAGAAAGAGAAGGAAGGAGAAAGAGAAGGAAGGAGGAAGGAGAAAGAAGAAAGAGAAGGAAGGAGAAAGAGAAGGAAGGAGGAAGGAGAAAGAGATAGAAGGAGAAAGAAGAAAGAGAAGGAAGGAGAAAGAGAAAGAGAAGGAAGGAGAAAGAGACAGAAGGAGAAAGAGAAGGTAGGAGGAAAGAGAAGGAAGGAGAAAGAGAAAGAGAAGGAAGGAGAAAGAGAAGGAAGGAGAAAGAGAAGGAAGGAGAAAGAGAAGGAAGGAGGAAGGAGAAAGAGATAGAAGGAGAAAGAAGAAAGAGAAGGAAGGAGAAAGAGAAAGAGAAGGAAGGAGAAAGAGACAGAAGGAGAAAGAGAAGGTAGGAGGAAAGAGAAGGAAGGAGAAAGAGAAAGAGAAGGAAGGAGAAAGAGAAGGAAGGAGAAAGAGAAGGAAGGAGAAAGAAAAAGAGGAGGAAGAAGAAAGAGAAGGAAGGAGAAAGAGAAGGAAGGAAAAAGAGAAGAAAGGAGAAAAAGAAGGAAGGAGAAAGAAAAAGAGAAGGAAGGAGAAAGAGAAAGAAGGAGGAAGGAGAAAGAGAAGGAAGGAGAAAGAGAAGGAAGAAGAAAGAGAAGGAAGGAGGAAGAAGAAACAGAAGGAAGGAGGAAGGAGAAAGAGAAGGAAGGAGAAAGAGAAGGAAGGAAAAGAGAAGGAAGGAGGAAGAAGAAGAGAAGGAAGGAGGAAGAGAAGGAAGGAGGAAGGAGAAAGAGAAGGAAGGAGAAAGAGAAGGAAGGAGAAGAGAAGAAAGGAGAAAGAGAAGGAAGGAGAAAGAGAAGGAAGGAGGAAGGAGAAAGAGAAGGAAGAAGGAAGAGAAGAAAGGAGAAAGAGAAGGAAGGAGAAAGAGAAGAAAGGAGAAAGAGAAGGAAGGAGAAAGATAAGGAAGGAGAAAGAGAAGGAAGGAGAAAGAGAAGGAAGGAGAAAGAGAAGAAAGGAGAAAGAGAAGGAAGGAAACACAGAAGGAAGGAGGAAGAGAAGGAAGGAGGAAGGAGAATGAGAAGGAAGGAGAACGAGAAGGAAGGAGAAAGAGAAGGAAGGAGGAAGGAGAATGAGAAGGAAGGAGAAAGAGAATGAAGGAGAAAGAGAAGGAAGGAGAAAGAGAAGGAAGGAGAAAGAGAAGGAAGGAGGAAGGAGAAAGAGAAGGAAGGAGGAAGGAGAATGAGAAGGAAGGAGGAAGGAGAATGAGAAGGAAGGAGGAAGGAGAATGAGAAGGAAGGAGAAAGAGAAGGAAGGAGAAAGAGAAGGAAGGAGGAAGGAGAAAGAGTAGGAAGGAGAAAGAGAAGGAAGGAGAAAGAGAAGGAAGGAGAAAGAGAAGGACGGAGGAAGGAGAAAGAGAAGGAAGGAGAAAGAGAAGGAGAAAGAGAAGGAAGGAGAAAGAGAAGGAAGGAGGAAGAAGAAAGAGAAGGAAGGAGAAAGAGAAGGAAGGAGAAAGAGAAGGAAGGAGGAAGAAGAAAGAGAAGGAAGGAGAAAGAGAAGGAAGGAGGAAGGAGAAAGACAAGGAAGGAGAAAGAGAAGAAAGGAGGAAGAAGAATGAGAAGGAAGGAGGAGGAGAAAGAGAAGGAAGGAGAAAGAGAAGGAAGGAGAAAGAGAAGGAAGGAGGAAGAAGAAAGAGAAGGAAGGAGGAAAGAGAAGGAAGGAGGAAGGAGAAAGAGAAGGAAGGAGGAAGAAGAAAGAGAAGGAAGAGGAGGAAGAGAAGGAAGGAGGAAGGAGAAGAGAAGGAAGGAAGAGACGGAAGAGGAAGGAGAAGAGAAGGAAGGAGGAAGGAGAAAGATAAGGAAGGCGAAAGAGCAGGAAGGAGAAAGAGAAGGAAGGAGAAAGAGAAGAAAGGAGAAAGAGAAGGAAGGAAACACAGAAGGAAGGAGAAAGAGAAGGAAGGAGGAAGGAGAATGAGAAGGAAGGAGAACGAGAAGGAAGGAGAAAGAGAAGGAAGGAAACACAGAAGGAAGGAGAAAGAGAAGGAAGGAGGAAGGAGAATGAGAAGGAAGGAGGAAGGAGAAAGAGAAGGAAGGAGAAAGAGAAGGAAGGAGAAAGAGAAGGAAGGAGAAAGAGAAGGAAGGAGGAAGGAGAAAGAGTAGGAAGGAGAAAGAGAAGGAAGGAGAAAGAGAAGGAAGGAGAAAGAGAAGGAAGGAGAAAGAGAAGGAAGGAGGAAGG
>JAZGLO010006606.1:0-17451 GCA_036873155.1 Biomphalaria sudanica | reverse complement strand
ACATGGTGCCAATTGACTTGGCTATCCTGTTGTTGATGTCTTTATCCAGTTACACATCATTGGAACTATGATAACAGAAATAGTCTACAATATCCAGTTGTTTGTCGTTAACAGTCATGTGAGGTGCAGTGCTAATGTTTTGAACTAATAATTGATCTTACTTTGACTAATATTTAAGATGAATTTCTGGCATGCAGCAGATAGTTTGTCTAACAGGGTCTGAAGTATTATCGGCGGAGAGAAGTTGGGTTTTTACCCTCAGCCTAGATACATTAAAGGGTTTTCCATAGGATCTTGTATGGAGAAATACACCTTCATTGATTTAAGAATAATACTGTAGGCAGGAGAAGAATATGCCAAACAGAGTAGGTGCGAGCACACATCACTGCTTGACACCGTTGCTGACTTCAAAAGGTGCTGATTGGATTTCATTAAAATTTCACTGTACATTTTGTTTTCTCATGAAAGCACTCAATGAATTTCCGTAGTTTGGGAGGACATCCTATATTACTTAAGAGTTTGAAAAGGCCACATCTGTTAGTCAGATCTACAAAAACATTGTAAAGGGGTCTGTCTCTCTTTTGGAATTTCTCCTGCCGTAGTCTTTAGAGAGGATATCATGTCTATAGTGGATCTGCAAGTCCTGAATCCACATTGATTGGTTAAACTCTAGAAGCCTGTGAACAAAACGTTCAATGCAGAAAAACTCTCAATACTTCAGATTTTATTTCATTGTATTTCAGCCTTGTTAGAACATTGAATAAAAACTAGTTGAAGCCCATAAATGTATTTCACTAGACAGTCTCAAAGCAACAACGTTCCTTGCGGAGTGGAAACTATTTCTTCTTTAAACAACAACAACAACTCAATTGACTTCTCATTCCTAACCTCTCTAGAGAGAAAGAAGGAATTGTTCCTGCCTCTTAGGACAATGCCTCTATTCAATTCGTTACCTCGTGGAAAGTTCAAAAACCTGGGTGGGTGGATACGGATCTCGAAAACGGCTCTAACGATTATCCTAGAAACTAAAAAGTTGATTATATCACTGAGAAAAGAATTAATAGCTCGATAGCAAAGTCGGGAAACTTCTAGTTTGACCATTATAATTTTATAAAGTGAAGAAAGAAATTTACATTTTTTTTTGTACCTTCGGGTATTACTTCATGTAGACATTATTTCAAGAGTCTAATAATTCAATGTTCAGGAACATTTTGCACATCGTCTTCTAAGTCTAGATCTAAATGGTTATCATTAGAATATTTCAAGTCTAATAGATTTATACATTCGCTTAACGAGGAGTTTTGCTCCAGTGGGAGGGGGGATGGGGAGTGACATTTCATTGGTTATAAAAACAAATACGTTGTATAAAGGAGGCGGTTGTCTGTTTTATTTTTTTAAAAGTATTTTTCCATGTTTTTCAAAAATGTTTTGGGTAAATTGTGTGTGCCTTAGTTGCGTGATTATTTCATTTGGTGCCCATCAAATGTCACGATGGGGTGACATTGGAGAAATATGTGAACGAATGACCATGGGATGCATGCAGAAATAAGAAATTCAATCTTTTCATTTCTCTTGGGTCTATATCATGATAATGATAAGGGTGATTCATAGATTTAGCTGAATTCAAACTGCAGAAATAAGAAATTCAATCTTGTCACTTCTTTTGGCTCATGAGAGATTCATACATTCATACATGTTAACTCTGGTATTACCTTGTGAATTCTTGAAATAATTAAACTCTATTTTTACTGGATGAATACATCCCACGATCCCAAGCTGTCATTTACTTGTACTAATTAAAAGACTTCGATTCTCTCCAAATACATCTCTACATCAGCTATCATCCAACCCATTGCTATCTTCTCTGATCGATCAGATCTGAATTGGTGGGGGGGGGGGGGTGTCCTTCGCCTCAACTCATTTTTTGTTCAGCTGAAACATTTGATTGTAAAGCAAAATAAAAATTCAAATGTTTTCAAACAATTAAGCGTTTAACACCTTGGTTTAATTAGTTTGTTTTTTTAACAAACATTTGATAATTAAATATTCTTACTTTGATCATTGTTTATTTATAGACAAATACGATTGATCCGAATTATTAATCAAATATCTCCAACATATTATTAAAGCGTTTGGGAAATGACGTCACTCCATCTTAATTGCTAACAGCCGTTCTGCTGAGCTTGTGTTTTAAAATGAATTAGATCTAGGTATTGAACCAATCAGATGTTTTAAAAGAATTCACTTCGGTCTTGATATGTAGCACGTGCGAAAAGATCAAACCGAATGCAGAAAACAAATACACTTTTGTTTCCTATCTGAGCTACCCTCATAGGGGGGTGCCACTATTGTCTTTGTGCTCTCCATCTGTTTGTCTGTCACGCTTAGATAAAAAAAAATGTTGAAATAGATGCAACGGCTACTTCATTTTTTTTTATTTCGAAATTCATAAATATTTTTAATACATGTACATAGAAACAACTATTTTGTAAATTGGATTTAAACACCAGTTTGTGTTACGCCCAGTTTGTGTTACGCCCACTTTGTATTACGCCCAGTTTGTGTTACGCCCAGTTTGTGTTATACCCAGTTTGTGTTATACCCAGTTTGTGTTACGCGCAGTTTGTGTTAGGCCCATTTTGTGTTATACCCTGTTTATGTTACGCCCAGTTTGTGTTACGCCCAGTTTGTGTTATACCCAGTTTGTGTTACGCCCAGTTTGTGTTACGCCCAGTTTGTGTTATACCCAGTTTGATATCTTGAATCTCAACCAAATTCCACTCTCATCTTTTCTCTACAATAAGTTCATAGACACGATGGATTCTGATCGCCTTCACAGAGCGTGACATTTTATTTTCACACTATGTACTACACATCATTTAATGTACTTACGTAAACATTATTTTTAAAACAAGATAATAAAGGAGGTTTTTTTAATATTCAATAGCCTTCAACATAAGAGCCGCATGTAATAACATATATTTCTACAAATTCTACTATATATTGTTTTATGGACACATAATTACCAAATTTTTTTACCATATATTTGTTTTGTGGACATATATTTTTATTATATATATTGTTTTGTGGACATATATTTTGACCATATATATTGTTTTGTGGACATATATTTGGACCTACTTATTGATATGTGGACGTATACTTTGATCATATTGTTACCTGTGACCTTTACAGTTAGGTTCCTCTTCGTTTTCTTCTACTTAAAAAAACAACCCCCCTCCCGCCCCCCCCCCCCAAAAAAGAATCTATGGATACTGACCAGGTCAATGTTTGTGTTTTTCTTAAAGAAACAAGTCATCGATTAACTTTATGCTAATGCTCTCTTGAACTATTTTTATGGCGCAATGTTTATGGTTGAACAGAATTGTTTGGTGCATTTACAGAAGCATTTAGTGATCTTCACTGTTAGATATTATAGTTCTACCTACGTCATTACGTCAGTTCTCGTCTAAAGGAAATTGTTCTATACAAGTAGCTGTTCCACTTAAAATCAGATCGACAAAAAGTGTATTCCTACGCGACCTCACTCGAATCAATGGCATGGGAAAAGTTGTCACTGCAGACGGAAATACAGCTGCGTACAAATAGTCCTGACAACACTGGTCACGTGACTTGACCTCAGAGATGTACTGACCTTTGTGCACTGGCTTATCTTCAGTTCAATTTTAATGTGGACATTTCTATCATCAGAAAATAGTTTTAAAATCTACCACAGAAAACATAATGAGCATGGTCTGTAATGTGTTGTCTGTAATGTGTTGTCTGTAATGTGTTGTCTGTAATGTGTTGTCTGTGTGTTGTCTGTAATGTGTTGTCTGTTGTATCTTGCTATTGTTGTTTTTGGAAGTTGTTAGTTTTTTGATGTTATTGGTAGTTTCATTTTGTATTGGTGGTTGTTAGTTTTCAATGCCTTTGTTCATTTTTAGTTTTATTTGTTGCTGGTATATGTTAGTTTTTGGTGTTATTGGTAGTTGTTAGTTTTATTTGTTGTTGGTAGTTTTTAATTTATGATGTTATTGGTAGTTGTTAGTTTTATTTGTTATTGGTAGTGATTAGTTTTTGATGTTATTGGTAATAGTTAGTTGTTGTTTTTTATTGGTAATTGTTAGTTGTGTATGTGTTTTTTAGTTGTATTTATTGTTGATACAAGTTAGGTTTTGTTTCTTGCTGTTTTTGTTGTCCCGTTCTTGTATTCAATTCAATGGTATTTCAATGGAATACAAAAGCAAATGTAAAACATAAAGCCGCTTAAATAAATTAATTATACGTTTAGTTTTTGAAGCTTGTCTGTTATACAATTAGCATTACTATTAACTTCTTCCTTTTAATTACTCGAACCTACTTAATTGTACTGCTTGAGTTATTGATTAATTTACTCATTGATTATTGGACTTAGTAATTATCAATCTTATTTATTAGTGGCTTCAATGATAAGCCATTTCGTTGATTAGTTTACACCTTAATTAGTAAACTTATTGATTAGTAGATTTATTGATTTGAAGGTTTATTGAATAGTGTACACATTGATTAGACTATTCGTTGATTAGTGGACATTGATTAGTGGCTTCATAGATTATAAGACTTATTGATTTGTGTATTCATTGATTAACCCACTCATTGATTAGCCCACTCATTGATTAGCCCACTCATTGATTAGCCCACTCATTGATTAGCCCACTCATTCAATAGCTGATGTGTTGATTAGTTGACTCATTGTTTATTTTACTTATTGATGAGTGGCTTCATCGAATGGCAAACATATTGACTAGTACATTCATTGATTAACTGACTCATTGATTAGTCGTCCCATTGAATTGTGGCCTAATTAATTAATTAACGCATTGATTACTTGATGAATTGTTTAGATGACTCGTTGATTGAAATATTAATTGATTAATTGACTATTTAAAGGCCTGGTAGAATCTTTATCTTACAAACTCTCAGTTGGATAGTCAATTCATTTTACCTCACTGCTACTTGGTTCGCCTATAATGAAGAGCAATGTACTCCCACTGTACTCTCACAGTACTTCCATTGTACTCTCACTGTACTTCCACTGTACTCCCACTGTACTCCTAATGTACTCTCACTGTACTTCCACTGTACTCCCACTGTACTTCCATTGTACTCTCACTGTACTTCCACTATACTCCCACTGTACTTCCATTGTACTCTCACTGTACTTCCACTGTACTCTCACTGTACTCTCACTGTACTTGCACTGTACTCTCACTGTACTTCCACTGTACTCTCACTGTACTTCCACTGTACTCTCACTGTACTTTCACTGTACTCTCACTGTAATTCCACTGTACTTTCACTGTAATTCCACTCTTACTGTACTTTCACTGTTCTCTCACTGTACTCCCCCTGTACTTCCACTGTACTCTCTAGGTACTTCCACTGTACTTCCACTGTGCTTCTACTGTACTTCCACTTTGCTCCCACACTTAAACTGAAATGTTTCAAATGTATCAAGTACCGAAACTAGAGCACCTGGGCGCCCAGTATCTAGTATCTAGAGCAACAGGGCGTCTGTGGCAATCTGGTATCTAGAGCAAGAAGACGCCCCGGGGCTAACTCTGAGATCTCTCTCCAATACTACATAAACTAATTTTCTGCTTTAGGTAACTTTTTTTGTCGTCTGCTTTCAGGGTGTGCATTCTGTTTCACTTTGAACTTGACCAAATAGATGCATTGAAAAATAAACATTTCAATAACATAAAACTGTGCTGAAATTCGGATAGTTAAATTTTTTTGAAATCAATGAAAAAAGACATTAAAAAAAAATCGAAGGCGTGATAAAAAAATCCCCAAGAAAACACAGATTAGCACGTAAGTACATAGACTAGATTGCCTGTGGTGAACAAAATGCGGGGCACACATTGCATGGAGCATTTGAAATAAAAAAAAAACAACATCTAGACGATGAAGTCAGCCACTGGTTCTGGAAAGATCTATATATAGATAGTTTGAGAGAAAACACAAAGCGCGGACATTAAGCGCCCCCCCCCCAAATGTTAAGTAACTACATTCATAATCGTGGCAATAGCTTTCTATCTATTTATCTATCTATCTATCTATCCTCTATTCATCTATTCATCTGTCAATCTATCTACTTAAATCATATACCAACTAAATACACATCAAACAAAATAAATAAATGCTGGTTTAATAATAGACTAAAGAAGCTTTGTAAACTGAAGGAAAACCTACATAGAAAATTTAAAGAAACCAAGGCAGAAAGAGTTTACAAAAAGTATATAAAAATTAAACACCTAACCCAAAAAGTAAGCAGACAGCTGCAGAGTGAATACATAAAAAATGTAATATCTAAAGATAACAACAAAAACCTATGGTCATACATTAAGTCTAAGAAAATGGAAACAACAGGCATAGCGCCATTAAAAGATGAACATAACATAATACATAATGATAATGAAACTAAAGCAAACATCCTAAACAAATACTTTGCATCAGCATTCTCAGCCCCAGGAGACAAAGACATAATTCTTAATTTGAACCAAGTAGGCAACATAGAAGATTTAGTAGTACAAGAAAATGGAATTCAAAAACTATTAGCCAACACCAAACCAAATAAAGCGTCTGGACCTGATGGTATTCCAGCTAGATTACTCAAAGAACTAAGCAATGAGCTAGCCCCAGTGTTCAAAATACTCTTTCAGGCATCGCTTAACCAGGGCAGAGTACCAAAGGACTGGAAAGAAGCTAATGTCACCCCCCTATTTAAAAAAGGAGAAAAATCTGATCCAGGAAACTACAGACCAGTATCACTTACCAGCATCATATGTAAATATAGATCATGTAAAACACAACTAATAGGACTAATTGATGATTTTTCAAAAGGTTTAGATAATAGTGAACAAATAGATGCTATCTTACTAGATTTTTTCAAGGCTTTTGACAAAGTTCACCACCATAGTTTGCTTAAAAAATTAAAATATTTCGGCATTAAGGGTCCACTGCATCAGTGGATTAAAGATTTTCTGATAGGGAGAGAACAAACTGTAATAATAAATGGCTCTAAATCAACACCAATAACAGTAAACTCAGGTGTACCTCAAGGAACAGTCTTGGGTCCACTACTATTTTTAATTTACATAAATGATTTACCAAATTGCATTAGTTCAGGAACAAAAGTCAGATTATTTGCAGACGATTGCATAATATATAGAACAATAAAAACAATACAAGACACAGATATTTTACAAAGAGAATTAGATGAATTACAGAAATGGGAATCAAATTGGAGCATGTCTTTCCACCCAGAAAAATGTCAGTTGTTAAGAGTAACAAAAAAACTAAAACAAATTAATTCCACTTATCTTATTCATGGCAAACCAGTAACACAGACTAAAAACGCAAAATACCTAGGTGTTATAATAAATGAAAAACTGTCATGGAATCCACATATTGATGAAACTATAAAAAAATCAAACAAAGCATTAGGGTTTAGTAAAAGAAATTTCTATAAATCAAATAAGAACAGAAAACTAAAATGTTATTTAACCTTGGTTAGGCCAATAATAGAATATGCATCCACCGTTTGGGACCCCTCAACTCAAGAAAACATTAAGAAACTGGAACAAACACAAAATAGAGCTGTGAGATTCATAACAAACGAATATTCACATTTGACTAGAGTAATACCATTAGTAAAATCACTAAATTTAGGAAGCCTTCAGGACAGAAGACTCAAAAGTAAAGTAGCAATTATACATAAAACACTGAACCATAATCTTCAAATACAAAAACAAAATCTAATAAAATACTCTGAAAGACACACAAATAAAGGTACATTCCTCGTCCCATATGCTAGGACAAATTTGTACAAATACTCCTTCTTCCCTAGTGCTATTAGAGCATGGAATGAGTTGCCTAAGCTAGCCAGAAAAACCAGTGACTTGGCAGAATTTAAGTCATTGGTTAATATACATGACTAAATGCATTACGCGTAGGACATAATCATCTTCTTTTTTGAAGTAACGTCTGTATTATATAAGATAAGATAAGACTTATCTATATATCTATCTATTGAACTATCCTCTTTTCATCTATCAATCTATCTATCTATCTATCTATCTATCTATCTATCTATCTCTTTATCTATCTCTATATCTATGTCAATATATATATATATATATATATATATATATATATATATATATATATATATACTTATCTCTATCTCTATTTATCTCTATTTCTATCTATCTATCTATCTATCTATCTGTCTATCTATTTATCTATATATCTATCTATCTATCTATCTCTATGTACGACACTACAGTTCAGTATTCTATTGCTGTAGTGTACATCACGTATTATCGAACTGCTTGATCTATGACATTAATTTATTTGGATGTTGCGCTATTTTTTAGTTCTCCATACAAATCGATCAATGATCACACACTTCAATTGCCAATATAAATGTAGATCTATAAATGTAGATCTATAAATGTAGATCTATAAATGTAGATCTATAAATGTAGATCTAAAATGTAGATCTATAAATGTAGATCTATAAATGTAGACCTATAAATGTAGACCTATAAATGTAGACCTATAAATGTAGATCTATAAATGTAGATCTATAAATGTAGATCTATAAATGTAGATCTATAAATGTAGATCTATAAATGTAGATCTATAAATGTAGATCTATAAATGTAGATCTATAAATGTAGATCTATAAATGTAGATCTTTTGGATGAGCGCTCTCACTCTTTCTCGTCATCTTGTATTTGTTTGTTTGATCTTAGCACGTAGGAAGTGAAAGAAATTGTGTTTCAACAGTCCAGCGCTGGACTGGAACATGGTGTAACCAGCGCTGGACTGGAACATGGTGTAACTAGCGCTGGACTGGAACATGGTGTAACTAGCGCTGGACTGGAACATGGTGTAACTAGCGCTGGACTGGAACATGGTGTAACTAGCGCTGGACTGGAACATTGTGTAACTAGCGCTGGACTGGAACATGGTGTAACTAGCGCTGGACTGGAACATGGTGTAACTAGCGCTGGACTGGAACATGGTGTAACTAGCGCTGGACTGGAACATGGTGTAACTAGCGCTGGACTGGAACATGGTGTAACTAGCGCTGGACTGGAACATGGTGTAACTAGCGCTGGACTGGAACATGGTGTAACTAGCGCTGGACTGGAACATGGTGTAACCAGCGCTGGACTGGAACATGGTGTAACTAGCGCTGGACTGGAACATGGTGTAACTAGCGCTGGACTGGAACATGGTGTAACTAGCGCTGGACTGGAACATGGTGTAACCAGCGCTGGACTGGAACATGGTGTAACTAGCGCTGGACTGGAACATGGTGTAACTAGCGCTGGACTGGAACATGGTGTAACTAGCGCTAGACTGGAACATGGTGTAACCAGCGCTGGACTGGAACATGGTGTAACTAGCGCTGGACTGGAACATGGTGTAACTAGCGCTGGACTGGAACATGGTGTAACCAGCGCTGGACTGGAACATGGTGTAACTAGCGCTGGACTGGAACATGGTGTAACTAGCACTGAACTGGAACATGGTGTAACCAGCGCTGGACTGGAACATGGTGTAACCAGCGCTAGACTGGAACATGGTGTAACCAGCGCTGGACTGGAACATGGTGTAACCAGCGCTGGACTGGAACATGGTGTAACCAGCGCTGGACTGGAACATGGTGTAACCAGCGGAACTAACTTTTATTTTGCCAGTCGAGCTCCCAGAAAACAAACCAAAATAAGTCGCCTCATGAACATGACTTAGAAGTCTGAATTTCTTCAATAGGTTTTAAACCTCAGACCTTCGAATGAAACTAATCAATAGACTTTCTAATATAACTACTAGACCTTCTAATATAAGAATTAGATCTTCCGATGCAACTAGACCCTCTATCTAGAATAACCACTAGACATTTTAACCTAACCGATTCTAAGTCGATCCCTATCTTCTATCTAACATAATCTTTACTTATCTTCTAACTTGACCATAGTGTATCTTCTATTCACTTTTTCTTCTATTTAACTTAATCTTTACTTATCTTCTAACTTAATCTTTGCGTATTTGCTGTCTAACATAATTTTGATGCATGTTCTAACTTCATCTCAGCGTATCTAAATATAACGTGACCTCTGCATATCTTGTATCAATGTAACTCGAGAGAGCCCTGGATTCAACAGCAACTCTGGCCTGTTTATAACTATACAGCGACACATTTAATCAGGTAATTATGGCATTGATTTGTGCCAGTCACCATGTCCTCTCACTCTATCAAATGACAGGCTGGAGACATGTGAAACTGGACATTGGCTGGACTTGCGGACGTTCACTTGACATATCGGACGTCCATCTCTTAGACTTTTTTTTCTTCCAAACTTTTAAAAATATAAAAATGATGTCTGTTCATAGGGCCTACATAATGAACCAACAGATATCTTCAAGGGACAGACAGACTGCCTAAAACAAACAGTGACTTGACTGCATAGAGGCCGCTAAGAAAATATCCTCATCGTCGCCAATTCAATTGGTTCGAATCAGTTTTGTAATACGTCATCTGTCTTTCTCTGCTTGTTGTTCACCAGTAGAGGCTTGGTTAGAGCTTTAGTAGAGGCTTTAGTAGAGGCTTTAGTATAGGCTTTAGTATAGGCTTTAGTATAGACTTGGTTAGGGCTTTAGTATAGGCTTTAGTAGAGGCTTGGTTAGGGCTTTAGTAGAGGCTTTAGTAGAGGCTTGGTTAGGGCTTTAGTAGAGGCTTTAGTAGAGGCTTGGTTAGGGCTTTAGTTAGATGGAACTAGAGAAGAGACAGTCTCCTAACACAAGTTCACTTTAGGTCTGTAGTTAGAGGCAATTAGAGAAGAGACAGTCTCCTAACACAAGTTCACATTAGGTCTAAAGTTAGAGGCAACTAGAGAAGAGACAGTCTCCTAACACAAGTTCACATTAGGTCTAAAGTTAGAGGCAACTAGAGAAGAGACAATCTCCTAACACAAGTTCACTTTAGGTCTGTAGTTAGAGGCAACTAGAGAAGAGACAATCTCCTAACACAAGTTCACTTTAGGTGTGTAGTTAGAGGCAATTAGAGAAGAGACAATCTCCTAACACAAGTTGACTTTAGGTCTGTAGAGTCAACTAGAGAAGAGACAATCTCCTAACACAAGTTCACTTTAGGTCTGTAGTTAGAGGCAACTAGTAAAAGGAAAAAGTAACATTCTGGCACTTAATGTTATGATAGTATTGACCAAAAGAAGACAGCAGCAGGGTACGGTCATTGTGTGGAGTAGAAACATTTGACAATAACAAAGTGAAACACTAGGTAGGAAAGACTCTCAACATTTCCGAATATCTACTTTGTACAAATTCACTTTTGTTCTTGAAGCACCAACGTGCTACACGCTTCCACTGAATGGCCGCAATATAAATCTATTACATGAAGTGACGAAGTTTCCTCCCTTGATGTGGACTTGATTTCTTTCAGATACAGAACTGAAGAGAATTGAACTTTGTATTTCTAATGGAGGTGCATTTACTCTCACAAGTATTATTGTACAGTTAAGTCTAGTCAATGAACTGGGCTGTGCTGCTAACACCAGATTCTGCCGCGTCTCAAGCAGAAACTAAAATCCGTGACTCATCAGTGCGCATCCATTGTCCTCCGAGACTATATATATATGTATATATATATATATATATATATATATATATATATATATATATATATATATATATATATATATATATATATTTATATATTTATATATATAAGTGTGTGTGTGTGTCTGGGCGTATGTGTGTTACATGCGAACTTTGACCCCAATTTCTCCAAATTGAAGTTACGAAGAAACAATATGCCCAAACACACGTGAAATGCGTGGGACGTAATGAGCTTCTGTAACGTCTGCCATGTCTACGGTTAGATACCTATAGGCCCTAGTCACTGTTATTTGTAACAAAAATATTAAAAAATCTATAAATATTAATGAAAAATATTATATCATTCGAACGATTTGTTGAGTACAGTGAACTGGATGTACAAAGTGTGTGTGACCTATCTAACTATACATCTAGTTGTAGACCTAACAAATTTCAATATTTTTAAATTTTTACTATGATTTTGTAACTGTTAATTAAACAGAGGCAATTAAGCCCTTCCTACATACGCCTACGGTTATTTTCGCATCTACGTCCAGGTAAAATTGGATACATAATCTACTTATCTTCTTATCTTATATAATACAGACGTTACTTCAAAAAAGAAGATGATTACGTCCTACGCGTCATGCATTTAGTCATGCATATTAACCAATGACTTAAATTCTGCCAAGTCACTGGTTTTTCTGGCTAGCTCAGGCAACCCATTCCATGCTCTAATAGCACTAGGGAAGAAGGAGTATTTGTACAAATTTGTCCTAGCATATGGGACGAGGAATGTGCCTTTATTTTTGTGTCTTTCAGAGTATTTTATTAAATTTTGTTTTTGTATTTGAAGATTATGGTTCAGTGTTTTATGTATAATTGCTACTTTACTTTTGAGTCTTCTGTCCTGAAGGCTTTCTAAATTTAGTGATTTTACTAATGGTGTTACCCTAGTCAAATGTGAATATTCGTTTGTTATGAATCTCACTGCTCTATTTTGTGTTTGTTCCAGTTTCTTAATGTTTTCTTGAGTTGAGGGGTCCCACACGGTGGATGCATATTCTATTATTGGCCTAACCAAGGTTAAATAACATTTTAGTTTTATGTTCTTATTTGATTTATAGAAATTTCTTTTAATAAACCCTAATGCTTTGTTGGATTTTTTTATAGTTTCATCAATATGTGGATTCCATGACAGTTTTTCATTTATTATAACACCTAGGTATTTTGAGTTTTTAGTCTGTGTTACTGGTTTGCCATGAATAAGATAAGTGGAATTAATTTGTTTAATTTTTTTGTTACTCTTAACAACTGACATTTTTCTGGGTGGAAAGACATGCTCCAATTTGATTCCCATTTCTGTAATTCATCTAATTCTCTTTGTAAAATATATGTGTCTTGTTTTGTTTTTATTGTTCTATATATTATGCAATCGTCTGCAAATAATCTGACTTTTGTTCCTGAACTAATGCAATTTGGTAAATCATTTATGTAAATTAAAAATAGTAGTGGACCCAAGACTGTTCCTTGAGGTACACCTGAGTTTACTGTTATTGGTGTTGATTTAGAGCCATTTATTATTACAGTTTGTTCTCTCCCTATCAGAAAATCTTTAATCCACTGATGCAGTGGACCGTTAATGCCGAAATATTTTAATTTTTTAAGCAAACTATGGTGGTGAACTTTGTCAAAAGCCTTGGAAAAATCTAGTAAGATAGCATCTATTTGTTCACTATTATCTAAACCTTTTGAGACATCATCAATTAGTCCTATTAGTTGTGTTTCACATGATCTATATTTCCTAAAGCGATGTTGGTATGGGGTGAGGACATTATGTTTGTCTAAGTGGTTTATGATGTTGCTACATATTATGTGTTCTAGTATTTTACATGTGATGCTGGTAAGTGATACTGGTCTGTAGTTTCCTGGATCAGATTTTTCTCCTTTTTTAAATAGGGGGGTGACATTAGCTTCTTTCCAGTCCTTTGGTACTCTGCCCTGGTTAAGCGATGCCTGAAAGAGTATTTTGAACACTGGGGCTAGCTCATTGCTTAGTTCTTTGAGTAATCTAGCTGGAATACCATCAGGTCCAGACGCTTTATTTGGTTTGGTGTTGGCTAATAGTTTTTGAATTCCATTTTCTTGTACTACTAAATCTTCTATGTTGTCTACTTGGTTCAAATTAAGAAATATGTCTTTGTCTCCTGGGGCTGAGAATGCTGATGCAAAGTATTTGTTTAGGATGTTTGCTTTAGTTTCATTATCATTATGTATTATGTTATGTTCATCTTTTAATGGCGCTATGCCTGTTGTTTCCATTTTCTTAGACTTAATGTATGACCATAGGTTTTTGTTGTTATCTTTAGATATTACATTGTTTATGTATTCACTCTGCAGCTGTCTGCTTACTTTTTGGGTTAGGTGTTTAATTTTTATATACTTTTTGTAAACTCTTTCTGCCTTGGTTTCTTTAAATTTTCTATATAGGTTTTCCTTCTGTTTACAAAGCTTCTTTAGTCTATTATTAAACCAGCATTTATTTATTTTGTTTGATGTGTATTTAGTTGGTATATGATTTTCTATAATGCTTTTAAGATGGATTTTAATGAAATTCCAGAGGTCATCGACTGGTTGGTTAATGTCTTTTTCTAATAAGAATGTTTGTTGAAAGTTTAATGCAGCTTGGTGTAGTTGTGTTAGGTTACATTTATTCCAGAGTAAGATTTTTCTTTTGGTTTTTGTATTGGCTACTGCTTTTATCTGACTGTGTATTTTTATGATCTCATGGTCTGATAGACCAGGGATAATATCATAATCAACTACTAATCCAGGTCTGTTGGTTAAGAAGAGATCTAATGTGTTTTTTAATCTAGTTGGCTTTTTAATGATTTGATCTAAACTTAGGTTGTGTAAAGTTTCTATGAAAAGCTCATTTATGTCCTTAAGGTTTTGGTGTTTATCTATGGTTAGTGTTTTCCAATTTATATCAGGTAGGTTGAAGTCACCCATAATCCAAAAAACTGCATTTTTATTTGTCTCTTTAAGTGTAGTAATCTGATTACATAGTTCCTGCATGTATTCTAAACTAGAATTTGGTGGTCTGTAAATGCTGCCTATTATAAGGGATGTTGAGGTGGTATTAATTTTACAAAATGTAGATTCTATGTTTTTTGAGTTACTACCAGTGTTCAGAGCCTTAAAAATACATACATTAGGAATTAAATACATGATATGGAAAGTTTAGCTAATCTGTTGTTTCCACTTCCAAACCAGAGTTTTCGCAGTGTATCCAATCAGCTAGTAATTCTTTTGTCAAAGATATACATCAACTGTCAAATTTCCAAGAAAATCGTTAGAGCCTTTTTCGAGATCCGTATCCAGGTTTTTCCTCTCTTTTCTTCCTATAAAGAATTTGCAAGCAACAAATTGAATTGAGGAATTGTAAAAATAGTTTTTGTTCAATTTAACCGCTTCGGTTTCGATCTTGAAAATGGCTTAGTTGTCCGAGACGCAAAGAAAGTAAATAAAAGTTATGTTTTTGTATCATTTCGTTCACCGCAAGAAGGAGAATTAGTACTAGGTGAGTGACTGTGTGGCCCGAGCCTTAGTGTGTATATTAGAGATCAAATACATTGAAATAAATAAATGATATTTATTGTTGGTCAGTGTAAGAAAAAACAAAATGATTGTATCTCCATGACGTAGGACCCAATTAGAACACGACCAAAGGTGTTCACTCTATGCGCAGTATGTTGTCGTGGCTAATCACTGATCTAGAGTACGACTTTGTTGTTTTCCTTGAATGAATGTGAAAACAACAACAGCAGCAGCGGCAAGTGTTTTCTTTGTAACTCTTTCCATACGGGACTACAGTGACGTAGTGAAGAGACAAACACTTTTCACACTCTGTTTGAGAACCTTCATCACTGACCTATCAAAACATGACATGCCTCTGTATTGCTCATAGTACTCAGCTGGGTAGTTCATACTACTTGGTTTATTTTGCTTAGATGGGTTTTTTTCATGTTACTTTACTGGAATGTTCATGCTACGTTGCTGTTTGGTTCATAAATATTTCGTGCATGGTACTTAGCAGTGTTGTTCTTCATGTTACTCAGCTGTTTAGTTCATGTTACTTTGTTGTTTGGTCATATTGCTTATATTGGCTTATATTTTTACCAGACCTTAAAAGACATCCATTTTGTCAGTAATAGTCTAACGAAAAAACTTGTTTTGTAAAATTTAGAATTTGAAAGTAACATTAACGAATGAAATGATGTCAAATTTCCAAAACAAAAATTGATATTTCTTTGGCGCTTGTTCTCCGACTTTTGCTCAGATCTTAGATTTTTTTCTTCTATAAAAATTGGCCTCTTACTTTGAATTAAATTCTTATCTTTAAATTGCTTAACAATGCATATAGTTAAGAGTGCTGTTCATTTCTTTTTAGGGAGATATCCCAGCCTTCTGAATTCCCCCAGACCTTTACTATCATGTGCTTTTTACTTTAAAAAAAAATAAAAATTATTGCATAGTTTGATTATAAACGAGGTTTCATACACAAGCAAAATGCAACCGAAACTGGCGAAACGCTATTATGTTTAAGCAGATTCCATTTTTTTAATTTGTAAGATTTTTCTAATTTTTTTATATTTTGATATCAGTATGGTCTTCGAATAAGGAAACTATTGAAAGCACAATAAAAATAGTAACCGTGCCAGAATTATCCCCAGAAACCATGCCAGAATTAAGTTCGGTATTGATGTCGATCAATAATTCAAAAAAATATTCTCGAACACTCCAGACGTCTCCTTCCCACGCCTGGTTCATCTAGTCTGTGTCTCAAGAGCTCAATGGAGCTGACCTTGTTTCACTAAAATGACTTGTGACTTAGCAATAAATAATTTGATTAGTGTCTAGCTGCAATGACCTCTACTTGGAAATCTACTCAGGAGCATATACTTGTATTGAGCACTGACCTAGCGGTATAATATTGTAATGTGTATCTCATTTGCCTGAGCTCTGACTATGCATTCTATTTGTGCAATACTTTTTCAACAGGTAATATTGGCTTGGTCTTGTTTATACCATTATTCGTTTAGTGAGTTTCTTTTATTAAGTTAAATGTGGTCAGTACAGCATTGTACTGGACTCTACCTTAGCAATATAACCGGCCAGTATGCAATTTTCTACTGTGGTATATAAAAATGTGTGATCATTAACTCATTAAACTATGTCGTAGTCCATTCGCTTGATCAATATCTCTGGCCCATTTATCCGAATTACTTGTGAACGCCATGGTAACCTGACTTCTGAGCTCCACGACACCCTGCCTTCTGAACGCCACGGCAACCTGACTTCTGAACGCCATAATACCCTGACTTTTGAACTCCACGGTACCCTGACTTCTGTACTACACGGTACCCTGACTTTTGAACTACACGGTACCCTGACTTTTGAACTCCACGGTACCCTGACTTCTGAACTCCACAGTACCCTGACTTTTGAACTCCACGGTACCCTGACTTTTGAACTCCACGGTACCCTGACTTTTGAACTCCACGTACCCTGACTTCTGAACTCCACGGTACCCTGACTTCTGAACTCCACGGTACCCTGACTTTTGAACACCACGGTACCCTGACTTCTGAACTCCACGGTATCCTGACTCTTGAACTCCACAGTACCCTGACTTCTGAACTCCACGGTACCCTGACTTCTGAACTCCATGGTACCCTGACTTCTAAACTCCATGGTAACCTGACTTCTGAACTC